>JAUTBZ010059995.1:0-18041 GCA_032361785.1 Lepetodrilus galriftensis
GGGGACTGCTACACCGGTAAGCGCATGCTAGCGAGTTGCGCCGTATGCTACCGTTAAAAGTATGAATCCAGCTTTAGTCAGATAACGAACTGGCATGTGCCAAACTTCCAGCCCTGAGCCACGTGTCATTATTTTAACCGAAGACAAAGAATGAACGATATATGTATCAATTTTAATATCAAGGAAGTATCAATTTTAATATCAAGGAATGTCCAGATATGGCAAATGTTATTTGCTGTTGCAATACTTAATAGTTACATTAATCAACCAATTTACAAGCAGATCTGACCTTAAACTAGTAAACATACGATACTACAATATGTATTATATTCCAAGCGTTTAGCAACCCTAGCTTCCAACACAAATTCATTACTTTGATTGTATTCAAACGTCACCTTACTTCACATCAACCCATACTAGAGTATTTAGATAACACATACTAGTACTTGAAATAGTGGCAGTAGCTAGAGCACTATCTTCGAGATCCACACTCAGTGACTACTCTTTCATACGCTACTGCACATACCGAAGGAAGTACATGTCGGTGTATTAGAAGATGCCAGTGACCTTCCTTATAGAGGAACATGACACAAATTCTATAATTCGAATGAATGTCTTCGCCGTCATAAGTCGTCCATAGGACACATCTAGATTCCGATTCGCTGACCAATGAACATCAACTGCACTTCTTAATTTACTGGAAACTTAATTTATTTCTGGATTTAAAGTATTAGCACTAATGAGGTAATATAAGTTGCCATTTTGCGAAACGTTTAATACTGTTAACTGGTCAATACTGTCATGATCATGTTACGACACAAATTCTTCATCAGATTTATGATTAATAAATTAATACGATTTAAATTACACTATGAACCGTAAGTACAGAATGCGATGAATGGACCGAATAATGCAAACACTTCCATTATATTTTACGTACGATGAACATGAATTGTAATACAAAGGTAGGTTTCATCATCCCGGAAATCGTAGGATGGAAATTACCCGGAAATGGATACGATGTATACGATGGAAACTCTCCGGAAATGTATTCGACGTACACGATGGAAACTCCCCGGAAATGGATCCGACATACCCGGTATGCGATGGAAACTCCCCGGAAATGGATCCGACGTACACGATGGAAACTCCCCGGAAATGGATCCGACATATACGATGGAAACTCCCCGGAAATGGATCCGACGTATACGTTGGAATCTGTCCACCTAGTACACCGGCCATATTTTCTGCTCGCTTTGGTAATAAACACGTACAATATTTTGTGTACAACCTCTTTGGTAGGTTAATAGACACGAACATAATTCATCAACTAATCTGAATTTCAAATCTCAAGTAAAATTAATGTCCCGAGACTCCCGATCGATTTCCGGAATTTGAAAATTCAACCTTTCTTTGTTTTGGTAGAAACATACGTAACTTTACAACACTCAGTGCATATGAGTATCATATATATAATAGTATAGATGTATTGATCGTTTGGTGCAATGGTTTATGTGCAGGCATCAACAGGTGTGTTAAAGGTCGCATAGTGTTTATTTGACCTGAGATTCAGTGAACCTGGGGTGACACTTTTATTAATAACGATCTCATCGAGAAAGAAAGTCATTACAAAGGAACGTACATTTCAAACACGGAGGCACATATTGTGGAAACCCTTGTTTTAACATTGATTCTTAAAATGAACGAACATGATAATATATAATAGTATATACATATTAGGAAGATGTAGAAAACCGATGGGAGGAAATAAATCACAAATGACTAGAAACATATATTACAGTTTGAAGCAACACTCGTCCAAAATCACACAATCTATCCTTCAGAACACATCATGAGCAATGTACATAATGGAATGACATATGATTCACATAGACCAATGATTCACATAAACGAGTATCCGAACAAAATTATGTTGGGCAATAGGTGGAACTATCATTATGAAGGACTAGACATTTATGTCACGGCATGTACATGTACATATAGGTTGACATAATACTAAGATCTGCACAAATTGGTACGGTTTTAGTTTGAGTATTTGTTAGCCTTAACTTGAGCACATATTATCAGAGCTAAGGGCGATAGGTCTACAGTAATACACAATACTGGTATATTACAGGTAAACAGTACTAGTGTATTACAGGTACTAGTACTAGCGGAAGGCATACGATCCAGTCATTCAGAGTATGGACACACAGTTTGTAGTAAACAAAGAATAGTTAAACTAATTCTTCACGTTATGACAATTAACACATATCATTGAGCGATGGTGATATGAGAGGGGGATGAAACGTACAATACTCAAATTAACATATTCAAAATACTTAGGTCATACATATTTATTTTAAAGGATATTTTCATAAATATTACCTTTATTAGAAGAACTAAATACAATATTTATTCCATGTCTAACGTAGACGTTATAATAATTGATAGGAAAGATTATGATTTTTAATCAAATTTTGTTGGGGTATAATTGCTAATGTTATTACAGACGATATTAATACTTGTTTTCTCTTCTATCTCAGAATAGGAAGTGAAATCTAATTTACTGGAATTATTTCTTATTGGTGGCTGTGTTTACCTAATCATGGTTCCAAAACACAACAGTGAAAGCAGGACTACTATAGAAGGAACTATCTGACCAGCACTGCCTTTGTTTTCGGACTTTGACGGTCCAGCCTTTGAATCATCATCATCATCAGAGGACACAGGACCGTACGGTATTTCCACCCGATTATCATCCCTGTCAATATCAGTATTATCATCATGCTCATCCCTATCCGAGCCGCGCCCTATGACGTGAATATCCGAATCATATTTCGTCTCATATTCGTGGCTATCATCGTCCGTCTTCTGCTTGTTCTTTCGGTGTTTCTTGTTTTTCTTGTCCTTGTTTTTCTTGCCCTTGTCCTTGGGTTTCTTGCCCTTGTCGTGTTCGTCCCGGTCCTTCTTCGGCTTCTTCCTGCGACCTCCCATCCCAGTCTCGTGGTCCATGGTTGTCTCGTCGATGTCAATGCTGGAGTCTGTGACAGACGGGGGGAGGTCCTGCAGATTTCCTAGAAACATGAAGACATACATGCAAGTACATGTCAGTTGCTGTGACGCACTGGAGAACAACGAAGGGATAGTGTTGTACATGTATACTGACTCTGACTCCAATGGAATAACATTATCATCTCCCACTACTATATATAACTGAATACACATGTTGACGAAAGAACTTTAAATCCGCAGTCTGATTGCATTATAGGAATTAAACATTATTAATAATCTTACAATTCAACCCAAATAAACCATTATTAAAAAGATTAATACATGTTCTGGTATGATTGTGAAAGGTATTCACAGTTCATACGTACATTATGATAGTATATACTGTGTGTGAATAGCAGTGTCTTGTTTATGTTCATATTCATACTAAAGGATCGTAGATAACGAAGAGGAGGCAACAACAGCGGAAGTATCCACAGCATGTACGGAAGCTCACGAGGGTTTAAACCTCTAGCTGTAGGATTGACCACATCCAATGATCAGCGAGTGTCTCCAGCAGGGAGATGGTTAGACTGATAGGAAAACGCACCTGTGATCATAATCTCCTCGCGTTCCTCGCCACGGTGGTTGGACGCCATGCACGTGTAGTAGTAGTAAGGGTTGCTGCCGATCTCCCTCAGGTGTAGCAGCAGCTCTATGGTGCTGTTGCCGATGTAGTTCATCTCTATGCCGTGTTTACTGTCGCTTTTGACTTCCAGTCCGTTCTCCAGCCAAAGTGCAGTGCCCATGGGGAAGGCGTTGATTCGACATCGCAGTAGCCGCGTCTGTGAGTACTCAGACTCGTCCGTAGGGAGGAGTTCTATCCTTGGTGCATCTGAAGATTAGGAAGATTATTGTGTGTATCCGTTCAAGATACTATTCAATTGAACTATTCTGCGATGCAATAATGGTAAACCCAAGCAGAAATACACATCCCAACCGTTATGTCAAATGACGAAAGAATAAAAAAATTCGGTAATAAACTTATATTATCTTCCATGTGAACTTTAAATATAAAAGACATATTAATTGTAATACTCCACTTACATTCTACTGACACGGAAATGACCTTGGAGTTAGAGTTGACAGTGGACTGATATCCGTTTTCTGCTATACATTTGTAGTCGCCTTTGTCTTCCTTGCTCACAGACGAAAACACCAATTGGGAATCGTCCGATACTGGTGAGAAAACAGCATATGTGTAATGAATGTCTTATGGATGCATTATACTTGCATATTGAATTTCATGTTTCAAGATGAACGCCACTAAATATACCTCTTAGACTGTCTTGCTGTTGGAGGTGTACCCGTTATTTTACTAAAATCATAACCTTGACGAATTAGATTAGTTTTTCCACATACACGACTGTGTAGTCATCCTCGCACCCCAGGGGTACCTTTAATTACGTTCACACAGTACTATGCAGCGAGTCCTGAGCGTAATAAAGTATCCCTGGTGTGAGAGGATGCTGTGTAGTGTACTTGGGAACTCACCAAGGACTTCTCGTGGAGGTTCCTTAGCCATCATTTCCTTGTCACGCACAAGTTTGTACCAGGCCACGGTGGGTTGAGGCACTCCTATTGCGTCACACGCCAGTGTCAGCATCTCGCCCTGGCCCACCACCGTGTCATCTGACGACCAGTCAGACCTCACCACAGCGGGACCTGAAGGAAAGAGAATAGTGATACAAAGTTAATAATACAAAGTAAGACCAAATATTCTGGGTGGATGAAACATTGTAAGGTGTCTGGTGAAAGGCACAAAGAATAATTTACAGAATCACATTTTTGACAGATGTAGAGTGCTTTTTCAGTGCATCATGGTCTGCCATGGCATATATTGCACTAAGGGTTTTACTGCACATGCCAGAAATATCCTAGCCAAACTGCGGCTTTACATCGAAACGGATGCCGGGATGGAGAGGACATTTAACCCACTCCCTGCTAGATTAGGCATACTCTCTGCTCTTTAAGGCATCTCCGGTTGCCTCCAGCATGGAGAGTTAAACCAGAAAAATCTAACTGTACTATATGGCAGTGTCAATTCGTCAGTTCGTTTTAGAGTTGACAGATGTATATACGTCAATGATGAATACTAACTGTTGATGATGACAGATCCCTCATCCTCCCCGAGCTCGTTGCTGGCTCTACACGTGTACTTCCCAAAGTCCTCCAGCTTCAAGTTCCGGATGTCCAGACTCAGCGTGAACAGACCCTCCTCGTTCCTCATCTCGGCCTTGAACTTGGCGTCAAACTCGATACGATCGTCTCCCTTGTACCACGCCACATCCGCTACAGGCTTAGTGACCACCTGACACTCCAGCCTCGTGTCTAGACCCACCTCCTGTGTCACCATCTGACCCTGGACTGTCACTACCGGACCATCTGCATTTTAGAAACCATTGGGAACATCTTTAACATATTACTCCACTAGTTTCAGAACAGGTATAGTTAGCCATACACAGAGGATATGTGCATCTGTATATATTTCCTAGACATTTCAATATTCATTTTATCATTATCATATCAAGGAAATGTTTTTAAACATTCATGAAATAATTTTAGTTGCAATCAAATGCACTATTTAGTTAGCCATTCAACTCTTCTTCTCAATACATTTCCTTAGTATTTTCTTAAACACCAATGAAAATCTTCAGTAATCTCATAATTTGGTCATTTCAGACACATTATTTAACACTGGATAATAAAGGATCTGTCTACGTACATTGCACTTTGAGCAATGTGGTCTTCTTGGCAGGCTCGCCGTATCCATTGGTGGCCGTGCAGACATAGCTTCCATCGCACTCCCGTCCCACGTCCGTCATGTTCAGGAAACGTTCAGTGTGATTCACAGCTGTAATAAACCCACATTCTGTAAACCCAAATTCAACTGCTTGTACATCCCAATAGTACTGACATTTAAACCAGATTTTACGTCAAATGTAGTTCTTGTTAGAGACATTTCGTGGCAATGATTTTTCGATATTTAATGATTTTTATATTCTTCTAAAAACTGGAAGAAATGCAAGACACGTATTTGATAAGGACTATGCCACATTGTATATAGTGGTGTGGTGTGTGTCAATATGCAGGGCGCAGATACTTACTCGCGCACTTGAGAATGCTTACCAAACTGTGGGCATTCATTGTCGCCCACTAACTCCCAGGTATAGGTTGGTTTGGGGTCTCCATCTGCATCACACTCCAGGAACACATGTTCTCCTTCTTCTATCGCCATCGTAAGTAAAGACTCCTCAAACGTAGGTGGAACTGTTGGGGAAACAAAAACGCCATTTTATATTCATGATAGAAGCGGAGTACAGGTTTATACCTCTAGTCTATGGCTAGAACTTCTTTTGAAGCTAATGACGAAACTAAAATTAATGTTGTTAACAAAGAGATACATATAGTGTAAAATAATGTCCTTTCCTCTATTGTTCAATATTTACAAAATTGACTATTGTAAGGTATGTAAAGCTAATCAACTATATTCATGAACAAATACATATGATATTCACCTTTCACGGTGAGCGTGACCTCTGTACTGATGAACTCTGTTTGAAGGTCAACCTGACACGTGTACACGCCGGCGTCTGAGGTCTCCACGCCCGAGATGACCAGGTTCCAGGACTCCGGGATTGTCCTGTCCACGTCAATGCGAGACACCAAGGATACAACTTCATCTCCCGACGTCAGCATACCGGAGGCGTTACTCACCCAGCTCACCTATAAGCGATGAAGTCAACAGTGTACATGTATTTAAGCTAGCTTAGGACGGCATTGCGACATGTTTCATAACAATATGTTTACGTGTAGTGTCTTTGTATTAAAACTGAATATCAATAAACGGCGCGGTACATGCACAATAGTATGATGGTTTGATAATCTTTGAATACCGGTAACGTCAGTAGCTTCTTCGTGTGCAATTTCAACTAACTCGTAGGAAATATTGGTTCGTTACCTGTTTTGTAAAACCAAGATGCAACGACACCCATTTTGATGGTCTGGGTGAAGTCACAGGAAGTAATACAAATATATGTTTGACTGAAATCACAGGACTTTGAATACTTATAATAAAATATTATACCATCTATCTAGATCTATATAGATGGATGGTATACTATTTTATTTTAATTATTCGAAGTGCTTAAATACACCAGTACGCTTACAGTGTTATCGTCGAGAGCGTGCACCATACACGGCAGAGTGGCGGTTTCCCCGGCCAGAACCATCACCTCAGATTCCGTATAATTGAAAACAGGTTTCATAGGTTTAGCCTCTGAAATGTAAATATAAAACATAATACGACTGGACACACTAGTTATAAAAGTAAGCGACACCAATCAATGACAGTGACGTACCGGTAATGTGGAAAAAATATCTGAAATATTATGAATGAAATCATGACAAACTCACCAAAACTATCAGTCATCATTACTTTGCCTAATCTTTGTGGTAAAACTGAAATCTGATCTTTATATCAAAATTAATTTTCTTTAATGCTTTTCTTTTCACATATAAATCAAACAATTATACTAAATGTAGATCAAATATGTTGTATTTCTATATTCATAGATTCATATGATCACGTATCCATTGATGTCAAACGTTTCCGGGTATTGTACCTTTCAAGTACAGAGTAGCCTCGTCGTAGCCAAATGTATTGGACGCTGCGCACGTGTAGTTGCCGAGGTCGTCTTCCTGGATGTCTTTGATGGTGAGGCTGAGGATGTTGGAACCGTCGTCCTCGTCGGTGTAGAGCTCCTGGCTGAACTTATCCCCCAGATCCACCTCATAGCCGTCCTTGTACCAGCTGAACACCTCGAAGGGGTTCATGGTGATCACGCAGTCCATGATGACACTGCCCCCCAACTTCTGGGCCACCATCTCGAACGTCAGATCCACCTTGGGCCCAACTGTAACCAGCATGGAGAGGTATTGGTATGCAGTATGTGTTAGCTTGTGTATACAAATGTGACAAAGATGTCAAAGAAGAGAAGCAAATAACCGCCAAACTAAAGAATAAGAACACCTCCTGTGCTAATCTATCTCAAAAACACGTTTAGGGTCAAGTTTCCAACCACAATGATATTTGTACTATTGGTAGGTACGTCTATACATTTTGCTCCAGAGATCCAACCAAACTTTATTACCTCGAGATTGAACTATTCGATTACTATCGGCTTTACACTATTACATGGCAGACGTTGGAAGTGTCCATAAAATCAATCTACTTTAGCAGAAATATCATTGATCAAGACTAATTCTTACATCCGACGGTCAACTCCATGGACAGCCGGACAGCCGGGGGGATTCCGTTGTAAGCGATGCACTCGTATGTGCCCTCACAGTCACTGTCCGCCATTGATATCCGGAGTATCTCGCCCAAATCTCCGGAAACTGAAATCGAAATTGCATGAAGATGTAGTCTGGGAATTTCATCAGCTATTTGACATCTCAATATATTAAATATGAATAGATGTGCATTTTGAAGGCACGCGCTAACATATTGTGGTGGACAAGTGAAGTAATTTTTTTTTTTAATGCATTTTTGCAGTTCCATTACAGTTAACATTCGGGATGAACTGTCACTGATATGGGATTATCTTATTCTGCCTACAAGCATGAACATAGTGGTAATGTACATGTTGACAAGACTTCGTGTTCTTAATTGTATCTTGGACAAAATGTTATTGCCTGAAAGAGATTTCCGATATGGATACATGCTGGCCCAAATAATTGTCATCTCTCTGGAACTGTGGAATGCAACGATGCAACATTTGCTCTTCAGTCCAATACAAACACATGGAATATGTCTTCCATGGCTCACATAGAGTCTATAATGTATTATCTGTACTATTTGTTGAGGAGCGGTATTGAAATAAGCTGTACAACTTGTTTACCAATCCTCATTCTTTGCTGAATAAAAATAAGTTTAAATCGAGTCTACTCACATTTCGTCCCTTCACAGAACATGTCGGACTCTCCTCTCCTCCACGTGACCTTGGGGTCAGGGTCACCAGTGATGTTGCAGACGAGTTCCGCTTCGTTACCTTTCTGTACGATGACGTCGTACGTCTGACTCTCCATGATCCGGGCCGGATCTGAAGAGGAATGTGTTTGTTATTTCAAACAGTATTTGCGTGATGAACTCTGAACTATTAACCACCAACGTGTTAACTTGTATACATGTACTAGTATTTGATAGGTGAATAATACTATAATCTAAATGTGATTATACATACTATAATATAATTAGACTTCCAGCTATGATGCTTACAGTGTAAAGTCAACTGGCCCCGAGATTACGAAACGTTTCTGAGTATGATTGTATTCTCAACTCCGAGTTTTGTTCATAAATCCCCATACAAAATCTGAGCTTGATCATGAATCTTATCCAAAAGGTTTCGTAATCTAGCGGCACCCTGGTGTCTTCTGTATGTTTGAGAGTAGGGGCCTACCCTGTGCAATGCATGATCGCTCTTAGGGTGAGTGTCTGTCCAATGAAAGAGTCTAAGAAATGGGTTCCACACGCATCTACTTACAGTTGACGCTGAGGACAACCGACCGACTCTTGAGAGGACTGGTGTTGATCTGACACTGATATGTTCCCTCGTCATCCTCCGTGACGTCATCAATCTGGAGATTCCAGTCTTTCTTGTACACCTGCACCACTCTGAAGCGAGGGTCGTTGAAGATCCGGCGCTTCCTGAATGTCAGAAGCTGCGACTGTGGACTAAGCCAGACTACCTATTGAAAGAAAACAACGTAATAGTGTACTTCAGATGGTCCTCAAGCCAGCCGTGTCGTGTGTCAAGGACAATGAGGAATAAGAAGCTTGTCGGAGTCATATGAGAAGCATGTCGGAGTCAAGACAAGACACATTACACTAACTATTGGACATGAAAGTGTTGAAGGATTGTATGAGGTCTGTGACCATCACTCACCTGGTATCTGCCAAGAGACATAACTGCGCACGGGAGGGTGGCATTGGTTCCCGCCACCACGCTAATGTTGGTGATCGTGTCGTCGAACATTGGTCCTGTGTTTTCCCCAACAGCTGTAATGTCCATGCGATGAATAATGACATTGGAACTCCGATGAAAATATTGCTCATTCTTTACTAATGTATAGTTTCCATAGGTTCGGGACTTTAAATCCGTATATGAAAACGGTACAGTATAGCGATAAATGTCGTGACAATGAACATAAATGTATAGATTCTCGAATATTAAAACATACGTTATCATTATATCGATCGCATACAGTCCTAACCCAGTAATACGTTTCCAGACTAACATCCAACCATAGATGGAACAATCTACTCACACTCCCGTCCCTCCACATTGAGGAACACACTTCTGACTATCGGCGGCTTCCCTTCCACTCGGCACCTGTATATCCCGGCGTCCCGGAACCGGACGCTGGACACCTGAAGGTTCCAGTCCTCGGGGTCCGCTCTTCTCTGGATGCTGAAGCGCCGGTCTTTGGGCAGGATGCGTCTCCCTATGGACAGGTACTGCTTGCCGTACACCCACATCACCTGTAGCAAGAACATCAACGTCAACTTCCGGTAACTCTTAACATAGCGCACGAAGGGGTTCTGGTGTGGCGGATGTACCCACAATAGGTGGCACAGGGCCACGAATATTATTACGGCATTATTCTATACTTTATGGATAGTTAGGTACCTGTCACTACTGACGTCTTACCTTCTTGTCGTTTAGGTTGGCCACTGAACATGGTAGAACAGCCGTGTCGCCTTCACGAACAGTGATGTTATTGGGCGTGTCTTTGAATCTGGGATCAGTGCCGCTGTCAATTTCTGGAAATATATTGTTAACATTAGTACAACATAATTTATAATACATGGAACACACAATGTCCAAGCACGTTTTATCCAACGATTGTATATGATTTCGAAATATATTACATAATTGTGAAATGTTTATGGTTATGAAAACCCAACGGTAAAATTCGTTCAAGCAAGTATATATATGTACTGACATATATGTGTAGGTCTATCCTGTTATTTGACAACAACAATTTATTCACAGGTGGTTAAATGGGGACACAAGTCAAATGTTGTTGCCTTGCTATGAGTGTTAATTACTCGCCGAAGAACAAAAATGTCAAACATGGTTCAACCAGGAAATAACCATTTGATGGTTTGCGTACTAGAGATATAACCTGCATGACCTTTTTGAACCTTTTATCACATGCAGCCATAATCCCAAATCTGGTCTTACAACCTGTTCGAGAACACCATGATAATAACAAATAATAATAATAATAATAATTTAAAAAATATATATATTAAAAAAAATGAAATATAAAATACTAATAATACTAATAATACTAATAATACTAATAATACTAATAAAATAATAATAATAATAATAATAATACAAGTGTTTGTGCTAAAAGCATTACATGACAAGAGTATACATATAGTGTATAGAGTATATAGAGGCATTAGTGGTAGAATGTTTTAAAGATGTGAAATCTTAGGTTGGATTCGAAAGAGCAGAACGCTTTGCTGAGCTTGATCGTGGTCGTGATCCACCTATTTAACTGTGAGAGAATAAAGTGTTCCAGTGTGAATACATTTCCTCTTATACATGACATGTCGTTATGATTCCTCCCACCTACCAATGACATTAACGCTGGCTTCATTGACTCCAAACTGGTTGGACGCCCTGCACGTGTAGATGCCGAAGTCCTGGTTGTCCAGAGCCCCCACTCTGAGCGTCAGGACAGAGGTGGAGTTGTCCACATCCTCCAGGTGGATCTCGTACTTGTTGCCCGTGGGGATGTCAGAACTGTTCAACGTCCACATCATGAAGTCCTGAGGATACCCGCGGATTGTGCAACTCAGTAAAATGTCATCCCCTAAAGACTTGGACATGGTTTTTGTTGACGTCTCCGCAACGGGTGGACCTGTGACAGAATAATAAACAATTAATTTGCATTACTAATATCCATTGAAATATATTAACTTGGAATCTCTTGTTGGCATACGTAGTGGTGCATAAGTTATCCCAGAGCTTCATCTTAATTTTCACTTTGACAAAGATGTCGTTGATATAATTATTGCATGGATTTAACCTAAGATACTTCAAATTTGTGTCTAGAATCAACAATTATGGGTCATTATTATGTTGGTGTTACTGACATTTCAAGTTATTTGTAAAACAAAAATAACTCGGATATGTTTTTGCATTTCTACAAAAGGAGCAGACGGATATTCATCTTGTACCTGAAAACATTTAGAATTAAACTACGGATGTGACTATAGAATGAGTATCTACAGTTACGAACATTTAACACGTGAAGCTGATTAGGAGAAGCCATTCGTATGTTAATACCCATATCCATATATTTCATAGCTTCTACTCACTGCCTATCTGTAGCGTGACCGTCTTGACCGCCGGTGGCACTGTGTCAATCTGACACGTGTATTTGCCGGAGTCTGTGTGCTTGACGTCGCTGATGACGAGGGCGATGCTGTTGGCCATGGAGCGCTCCACGTGCAGACGGTCGTCCAGCACCATCCTCTGTTCTCCTAGCGTCAACACCCGGGAGTCCTCGTCCACCCACGCCAACTGCAGAGAGGTAGGTGAACATGACGTGAACATGACGTGAACATGACGTGAACACGACGTGAAAATGACGTGAACATGACGTGAACATGGTGTGTGGTGTGAACATGGTGTGTGGTGTGAACATGGTGTGAACATGGCCATAGAAGTCGTCGCGTGTGTGTGTGTGTGTGTGTGTGTGTGTGTGTGTATGTATACGCGTGTGCGTGCGTGTGACTGTGCGTGTATGTGTGTACGTGTGTGTACAGATAAACTTCATATATTAGCTAACGGCTGCGTTATATTTCCTAATATTTAGTACCGGTATATCTTAAAACTTTGCTGCGCATAGAACATGTTTTAACACGTACACACTATTTGTTGTTACGTCTATACAATGCATTATATACATATTAAATATAAGTGGCACGATGTGTCTATTTCAACAGTTGTACGTTTGACTTTTAAAGCTAGTCTATTACATTATTAATAAATCAATATTGCAATTATAGGGTCAGTTACGGAATAACATGTCGTGATTATCAAGCCAATTAGTAATTGACTGAAGTCATACGTCCATCTGGTTGGGTATGGTATATTCGTGTCAAAAATATAGCTAGCAAGAGCTATTATAAGAACGCATGACTCAGAACTCATTATAGAGACATACAATGGCTCAATTACGGTATATTGTAGCAACAAAGTACCAAGCTATGTGCTCTGTAGCTCGACTAGGGATAGCGTAAACATATCTTATTTACAGTATACTAAGTCTAGCAACAGTGAACTCTTACGAAGTGGGAGTAACAACTGTTTCCTTGATATAGATCTACGAGTCAAGATATGATCTTATTTGGTTTTATGTAATAGGCTTAAGCAAGGTCCGCTTTGTCGATAATTTGTTTATATCGCGGCTTTAAATTTATTGAGAAAATCTCCAATACATACCATAGCGCATAGCGTTGTACTAAACCTGCGGTAACTGACTTAACGAAACAACGATGCTAACTGGAATTATATCTAGAGAATACCGGTATGTCGCTAGTTAATAATTAATACCATTTAGTATATAATATTATGATCCAGTCGTGTGTTAATAGGTTTAATTAGCTTTTAATATAACAATATCATTTAGTGTCTGCGTTTTAGCACAATATTGTCTATAGGAAATATATACTTGGTATTTCACGACTGGCACCTCTATGAAATCACCATTAAGATTTCGGAAGAAACAAGTATAACTTACAAATGGCCTACCAGTCCATTGTCCAAATTGTGACTATAATGCATACTGTCTGATAATAAGCATAGTATAGTATTGCCATTCAGTTCCTTAACCAGAGCTTTGCATCATTTCCAATGCAGTGTTGCTTGGAAAATAGTTATTAATGTGAATGTCGAAACGAGTATTCTATTAGACATAAAAGTCTGGTTTTACAAATCTAATGAAGTTCAATATTGGTAAGTTGCATGCGTACATGTACGTAGATGACCAGAACTAGGTCAACTAGGCCGGAAACCCTATTATTAGTTAATGCACTCTGTCGTCCATAGATACATTTGCTTGCCACTCCGTATTGACATTCTGGTATATCAGCTGGAAGATTAACATGTTTGTTAGCAGGACGAGCAATTGACAATTTAAAATGTTCGCACCCTTTCAACCAATGACCTAGTAATTTACTCTGTGACATTTTGGTCCACTAGCATCAAGATTATGACCTACATTGTTATCTTTCATGGTGTCATGGCTATAAGACATTTAACATAAATTGATTTCTGTATGTTTGTACTGATTGCATTTCGAATAGAAGCTAGTTTGTACCGATCGAGGTAAAGCATTGGCTACCAAAGTATTCAATGGTTCTTTGCATATACATTTGAAACGAATGAGTAGAATGTTATGTTACCGTCTCCCTCTGAGACTATCGTTAGTCTACATCCTCTACAAATACTGAGTATTAACGACCCTCCCTTGTACGATAGTCACAACGCATCATACTTCAGACCCGTACAACGATACATATTTGCACTAATAACCACTAATAACATGTTATCTTCAATTAGTTTCTTTTGATGTTCAGTATCTTTTGATCGAGGCAATTATAGTTGCACTGAACTAGTCATACTTTAAATGTCATGGTGATTACTTAATGTACATAGAATTACACATTTACATTCCACGTAGGAAAATAGGAAATAGAAAATAACAATTACAGTTGATTTGTAGTTCGGTATTGAAAACCACGACGGTAACCTTTATGCATATGTGGAGCATGTCTTCAGTTGATGAGGTGTTAAGCCTACCTAATCTTGTCAGGGTCAAAGAGCGGCATCTACCGCCCCTGTCATACAAATGGCATTCTGCAATGCTATATAGTGCCTCTCTATATCCCAGATGTCAGACAAATGGCTTGCTACAATGCTATAGAGCCTCGCTGTACCACAGTTGTTTCAGACCACACAGAAACCAGATCTGACATTGGAAGAGCTACTGGTGTGTGCACTAACACTGTATCATGGAATCACGAGACTACGGTATCATGGTATCTAGTGCTGTGTGTATGTGGGTGTCAGGGACCATAGTAACTGCATGGACGTGAATGGTTTATTGAATCATAATAAGATAGGTATGGTGAAGTACAGCGTACAGTATAGGACAATGATGGCTTGCTTGAGCTTATTATAGAAGTTCCACCTGGTTTGAACAATAATATGATACATGGCTTGAAGAACGGATATTATGGGTTAAAGATGGCGTGTACGTAACACAGAGGAGGTAATAAAGGTCTCGGAATACGGAAGTGATAAATAAGTTGAACCATTAATAAGACTGCGACAAACTGACAGCTGAAACGCATAATTGGAACCATTGGGAATACCAGCAGTTCTGTGACTCGGAACTGTTCTAAATCTAACACTTGCTATATATTACCTGAATTAAAACTGTCGCTACATAATAACAATCTAATTAATATACAACAAACAATACATATATACTTTATTATCCGCATGGGAAAAATCTTAGTAGATGTATATTATATTATATATACTGTATATTTGTATTTCTTATTTGTTTATATATTCTTTTTCTCTCAGACACAGGCATATACAGAACATATGTGGTAAAAATAGACATGTTTATAACCAACTACATGTATTATATATTGTCACCGAGCATGGAAGGTCCAAGGTGGGAATGATGATCATGGAAGTTCGCTTCAGTCTACATACCTTGTATTTGCCCATTGAGCCAATATAGGAACAGGGTAGTGCCACGGTAGTTCCGGGCTGGGCGGAAACGTTCTCGGTCTTCAGGGGGATAGTAGGAATTTTAGGGGCCAGTTCTGGAATTGAGAAACATAGATGCTAAATTACCTAGATTGGGTACAGCGTAAGCAGATACTTAGTCTGGGCTGTTACTGTTTGCTTTGAGGAATAACACAGCGAGCAGCGGGAGTAGCATGGCATGAACTAGATCAGAACTGGAGACTGAAACGAAGTGACTCGGATGCAATATCTATTTACATACGAGAATGTCACCTTTTAATAGAACATTTCGATTAATTTAAATTATTTAAATTATTCATGAAGTAGTGAAGCTAATTGAACAAAATATATCTGATTATTAAAAAGATTATAATTGAAGAAGAACGAATCTACCATGATTTTCTAACCAAAATTGCCTTACCCATTAAATTAATTCTTGCACTTTTTACTCCAAAATCGGTGATTGCCTTGCACGTGTAATATCCAAAGTCAGGTTCTCTTAGCTTCTTTATTCTCATCCTCATGATGCTGTTGTATTCTCCCTTCTGTATGACGTCAATGAGATGCCTGGAGTCGGCCTTGATCTCGACGCCGTCCTTGACCCAGACGGTGGGCGGCGGAGGCTTGCCGCTGACCATACATTCCAACTTCGCTCTCTTACCTTTGCGCTTTATCAACTTTTTACGGTGGGCCTTCAAGGAAGCGTCTGCAACGTGGAATACGTAAATACGTAAATATCAAGCTATCATTTTGAAATTTCCCGATATAGTACGTATTTAATAATAATAAATATAAACAGTTATATCGCGCCAAATCGACGCTCTAAAGCATGCTTCACTTCGCCTTCTCAACTCCCTAGGGAGTATACTATAGTATCTGCATTATACGATAGCATGAAGAACAGGCTCTAGCACTGTCACGGTTATTTGAGCACCAAGATTCGTATGCCAAATTGGTGTTAGATATGCATAGACTCAATTACATGAGTACATACACATATGTCTAGTTCATCTACTAAAGATCACAGTTTTTCCTACCCATTTCTCATTGTGTTTATATTCCCTGTCAGTGATAGCTTTCAACATTGTAAAGAAAACCACCGTGAAGAACCTCCAACACTTGGTGAGTCAGAAGCCCTGAATGATGTGTAGTGTTATGCCAGCCATATATCAGCCACCACATGCTGGCAGTCAGCAGTCAGTCAGACACCGCACAACACTCCCCTGTGGCTTGTGGACGTCTACAGACAAACTGTACCTGTATACGTTATCGTTTACTTACTAACATATGTATTAGAAGTCGCCCTGAGAGGAACTTTTGCATTTATATACATTGAATTTTGATTTCCATACAGTAGCAGGTAGACTCTGATTTGTACATTGTCGATTGAATTCACTTCCTTTGGTCTCGAATTAGAGGAACGCACAGTTTATTTAAGTTAATTCCCAACGGTATTCAGCATGTTATATGTATTCAGTTACAAGACTACGTCAAAATGAATCAATCACAACACATAGCGACGGTCATATTCAATCAAACGCCGTTTTTTGCTGCAAAATCTAGTTACACAGTCTAATGAATAACACTATTACATCTCCCTGATGGCTCAAACACAACAACTGCTTTAGTGGGCATCTCCTGTTGCCTACCAGAAACCTAATAACTGCTTTAATGGGCATCTCTTGTTGCCTACCAGAAACACAATAACTGCTTTAGAGGGCATCTCTTGATGCCCTAAGACAGCACACACAGAGGATTCAGGAGAAGCAGCAGTACTTACATCCCACAGTGAGGGAGACTTTCTTGGTCTGCGGCGGGCTCGTGTTGATGGTGCACTCGTACACACCCTCATCCTCCAGCTTCACGTTACTGATTAGCAGTGTCCAGTCCTGCCCAAAGTCGCTGACTATTGAAAACCGTCTGTCAGACGTCACCCTGGCGTCTCCCCGCATCAGTGTGCCAAGAGAGTTGGTATCCCATGATATCTGTGGAGGAGTTGGTCACAATAATTATTATAATCATAATCATAATAACATACTACTACTACTACTACTATTACTACTACTACTACTGCTACTACTACTACTACAACTACTACTACTACTACTATTACTACTACTACTGCTACTACTGCTACTA
>JAUTBZ010060106.1:0-18040 GCA_032361785.1 Lepetodrilus galriftensis
GGCGTAGTTCGAAAATGCCTGTTCACCATGTTCACCAAGCATAGTCGTCGCAAATGGGTGAAAGTTTCCCGCAGCGACGTTAAACTCCATATTCACTCACTCACTCACTCGCCAAGCATAGAATAGGTACCTGGCAGGATGACGTTGACATGTGAATGATAACGTACTAGCGCCTTGAATGGCAGCTTGGGTTGTTTACTCACCAGGGAGTTGATACAGAAAACGCGATCACACTAATCTTGGGATTATAACCATAATGTACTGCAATAAACACATTTTTGAGCATGGATTTAGCACAATATAAATGTGCACATTATTATTATTATTTAAGTAAACTGCAATATTTGAAGAGAACAACATAAATTTCCCTGCTGGATTAACAGGCACAGCTCTTTAGGGCATCTCCGGTTGGCTCCAGCATGTAGAGGTTAAATGGGAATACAAATTTGTCATAGTCATTAAGAGATAAGTTTGCAGTGAATGCCTAAGACACGGAAATAATCTTGTTTTTTAGGCACTGGCGTCCATTTCCGACATGGGTACGTCCGTGCTTCTGGAGACTCTAAGCCAACAGCTACAGTCAGCTAAGGAACTTCAGAAGAAGCAGGTAAGTTATTGATCGTCTTGCTGAAGGCAGCCATTCGAGCTGGTTGCTGTGATGTAAAACATGGGGTCTTTGAAAGACTAAACCCAAGTTAAAAATAAATAAATTAAAAATTTAAACAAATAAAATATTTAAAAAAGAAAAATGACCCCACCGAAATTGAATTAAAGTTGGTGTTTTCCCGACAGGAGCATGACATTTCCGATCTGAACGAGATGTTGACGGAGGCTGGCGAGACGTTCCAGCAGAAGGAGGTGGAGATCGAGAAGTTGAAGTCCGTCTTGTCTGAGGACGAGGAGAAGATACGGCAACAGGTACGTGCAGTTACAAAGTATCGGTGAATCTATCTCAGTTTGGGACTGACATATTTTCCAGGAATAAAATCCTGTCCTAGTAGGGTCTTGCCATCAATATTTGCTTTTCTGTACTATACAGATAGTTGCTTTTCTGTACAGATATATGATCCTTGGTCTATCAGTACCATCGTTGCAAATGGGTGAAATATTCACGCAGCGACGTTAAACTCCATATTCATTCACTTGTCAGTACCAGTCGGTGCTTGCAGGTTTACTGCAACATTCAGCGCTATGGATGTTGTGGGTTTCGTCCTTTCTTAACTGACAAGTTGTGATATGAGTGAAAGAATCTTGAAAGCGACACTAAACCATAATTTAAATCAAAAATTAAAAATTAAAAAATTCTTCCGAAATTAAATACATCGAGTGGTCTGTATACCAGGCCCCGAGATTACGAAACCTTTCTGAGTACGATTTCATACTCAACTCAGAATGTTGTTCATAAAACGTACTCAGAAAAGTTTTGTAATCTTGAGGCCAGGGAATGAAATAACTTGTAAATTACAATCATTTCACGTATTGACGTCTTCCGCAGGCTGAGATCGTGGAGCGGTTACAGCAGGCCCTGGAGGAGAACCGGCACGCCGTCGAGGACAGCGACGTACGGCTTCAGCGGAAGAACGAACGGATCCAGTCCATGCAGGGACAGCACAAGCAGATCCAAGGTAGAGCACCATCCCTACAGCCGCAGCAACAACAGCAGCGGGCATTGGCAGCGTCCTGCCACTTGATCTGCGACAACGAATCCATCAACGAGATCTCCACGGCTTCCGTCTCCCCCGGGTCTCATTCCGTCCTTCCGGAATACGTCGTGGAACACGAGCGGAGTCGAGTGCTCCGGGTCGTGGTCACGCCGATCCGGAAGCTGATGGCGCGGCACACCAAAACCAGCCTGCTGCGGTTGAGGAACTCCCCCACAAAGCAGTCAACTGGTCAGTTGGCTGCACCGCGGGAGGAGGCCATTCCGGCAGACAGGGGGAGACGGAACAAGGAGAACTCGTTCTTCCGGCGGACGTTCCGGAGGGACAAGGATAAGGAAGACAAGAAAGTGGCCAAGAAACGAACGAGTCTGGGGAGTAAACTGCAGAGGAAATCTACCCAGGACGGTCAGACGAAACAGAAATATAATCTCAGAGCGAGGTTAAAGTTCTGAGATCTGTGTCTGTCTGATGAATGGTTTCGATTCCGAAATGTGTTTTTTATTTTTAAGTGGCCGTGTACATGTATTTGTAGATATTCCCATGAAGCGATTATAATAATATATATATTTTTGTAGCCCCCCCCCCAAAAAAAAATTATTATAATTTTGCATTGATAGACCGGGTCTTTCAATTTTTTGTTTGTTTCTTTTTAACACAAAAAAAATATATACTTGTGTTACATTTCAAAAAGATACTTTTTGTTTTAATTTTTCACATTTAAAATTCTGACATTTTACTACAATTTTTAATAATGGACTAAATAGCTGATAGGTAAATTAAATTTGAAAGTGATATTTCTTTTTCATTTACACATATCGACAGCAGATAATAATAATAATATTAATAGTACTGTTTGGTACTGTAATGTTTAGTTTTGAAATCTGTTTATTGTTTTAACATGAATAACTTCATTGTTGATAATGTTGTGTACCATTTATTGACAAAAGGACATGATGTTGCGAATGTTATTATTTATGTTGGTCATGTTTTAACCCATTTTCCATATATTGTATAAATAATGTCTCAATATCTATCAATTTTTTAATATCTGTACTGGTAAACCCATAACTTGCGCACTTTTCAATGTGCCACAAAGGGTTGTGGATGTGGATAGCATAATGCAATTTAGATACCAATTTGGGAGCCATGACGACCTAATTTCGCATTTGGCAACCAATAGTTCACTTATTATAAGTGTTTTTGGCTGTACAGGAGCCAAAGGGCGCCTTGGAAAAAATTGTAACTTTGAGGCCTGTAAATGATCTAACCCAGATATTACGAAACTTTGTTGGGTGCGATTTCATGCTCAACTGTTTAAAATCTTAATTTGAGCATGGAATCGTACTTGAAAAGCTTAGGAATCTTGGGCCTGGTTCCCGTCTGTTTTAGCTGAACTGTAAACACAATTTCCCATTCTCAACCCTGTGTATGGTCACATAGTGAATTTGTGATTTAAATGAAAGGGTGCCCTAACACATAGTGTACAGATCGAGTTTTAGTCCCATTTTTATTCCTGTATCCACTCACCGCTACAGAACATTTCCATACATATCTCTATTTCTCTCTCTACCTCTCTCGTCGCAAATGGGTGGAAGATTCCTGCAGCGACGTTAAACTCCATATTCACTCACTCACTCTCTATCGCTCTCGTCGCAAATGGGTGAAATTTTCCCGCAGCGACGTTAAACTCTATATTCACTCACTTACTCTCTCTCGCTACCTCACTATGCAATGTGTAATCACTGGGTTTTATCAGTCCATTCCTGTTACATTTGTTTTTATGCATGTCTTATGTGTGTATGTAAGCTTTGTCGTAAATAAATGTACATAAGATGTATGAAGAATACTAAAAAGCAAGAGTTTTGTTTTGTATTTCAGACTGCGGGCAGGGGGCTAGTACGCGCGGAAGCTGTGAAATAATGGCTGATGCCACGGTTGTTTCCATTGCAGGTAATTCACCACGACTGACTGCGGTATATTCCATGAACTGGCAAGGCTTTTTACACATCTGTCAACTTGGGAGTCATAAATTGTCTTGTTAAAATTTAGTAAAAAAATCAAATCAAAATTTTAGTAAATTCGGAAACAAATATTTTGGGAAAAACCCACAACAAAACAACCCATAGAAATAAAACTAAACAAGAAGCATATACCATTTTTTAATATTTTCTTTTATGCGGAAAGGTTCCTCATTTTCATTTGAGAACATTTATGATTCCTAATTTCACCATATTGTAAAGATTTCGCCATGTTGACGAGGTGAAAGTCCAGTTTTGTGGTTGACGTGGAGTCGCGCAGTTGTTGTGAATTTATTGCAAGGGAGACAACTGCAGCTTGTGTACCCTGTCCAAGGTCTGAATGGAATGATTTTCACGTCTTATGAAATGAAGCTGCTTAGTGTTAACATCACACACAGCCATGTAGTCTTGTATCTATATGCCAATGAAATGTACTGAATGATGTTCAATATTTCACTAACCGCCTCCTTGGAATCGTCGCAAATGGATGAAAGATTCCTGCAGCGCCGTTAAACTCCATATTCACTCACTCCTTGGAGCTTGAGCCTGGATAGATCCTAAGATCAAGACTGGTACATACGCAGGCTTACGAAACCTTTCGAGTACGAACTGAAGATCTTTCATAATCTCAGGGCCCGGCCGCGTCATGACAGACAACGTTGAAAGGTTGTACTTGAAAACCATGATGATTATTACTACACAATGAAACGAAAATGTGATAAAAAATGTAAAATCTGCATCGTTCATTAGTTCTGACACATTGTGACAGATCATGACAAAAGATGTTGAAAGGTTGTACAATATATGCACGGTCTAGTGTACTTGAAAACCATGATTAACTACACTGAAAGAAAAATCTGCCATATTCATCAGTTCTGACACATTCAACAGATTGTGCAACATCATACATCCTCACAGTTTTGACACTTTGTATCTATAGAGGATACTAAAACCATAAAAATGGTAATACACAGACGCTCATTTAGTATTCTCTCTATATAAAAACATTGTGCATCTGACTAGTTATACATGGTATAATCAGTAGTCCATGAATGCTACTTTTGCTGTAGAGTTATCTCCCTTAGTTCAAGTGCACCGAATGCCAGTCGTCCAAGTATGAAAAAAAGTCATTTCAGTACTGAAGAGGGAATGGTGTGCGATTGATTCGGTTCCCAGCATGGGTTTGAACTTTGAGCTTTTGAACACGCACACACACACACGGAAAGCATGCACCTGTGTTAGCAATGTCAGGCCAGCGAGGATTCGAGACATCTTTTTAGTACGGTTTCAAATTCGACTAAGTTTTGCACTGAATTCCCAATATTGAATTCGCCGAGTCAGGGTCCAAGATTACGGAACTTTTTTTAGTATGAGTTCATTCTCAACTCCAAGTTGTCTTCACAGATGCTTGTATAAACTTTGAGCTTGAACATGAAGAAAGGTTTTGTCTCTGGGCCAGATCTCGGCTTTAACTTGTAATTATTTTTATTATACTTGATTGGTAGCGGCTTCGATTTTAAATTTGATGTGCAGATGAGATGGTTTAGTATGTATCTATGAGCTCTGGCTCGGAGATTACTCGTCGCAAATGGGTGAAAGATTCCTGCAGCAACGTTTCACTCACTCACTTGGAGATTACAAAATGTTTTTGGGTACAAACCCCTGCTCAATTTTGTTCACAAATCCCCATATAATAGTTGAGATGATGAATTTTGGTGCCTGGTTTGTCATCCCACAATAATCCGATCACGGCTCAATGGTATGGGGCGGGTAGTAGGAAGATTAACAGAATCGCTCACTTAGAAATGATTTTCCGCTCGTTTGGAAAATTCTGAACCAAACACGGGACTTAATTTCAAATGCACATGTGGTGAAGAATCTCGGATAAATAAAATGCACTATATGGAGGATACATTGGATAAGATAGTTATTGTGTGATCATTATCAGACTTTGGACATGGTATGTATAGATTTTTGTGCAATTTTCACCTTGAATAATAAATGTTTTATTTTCATAGCTGATTATTTGTTTTGTTATGTAGATGTATATCAATGACATTCTGTTTTCACTATTCCTTTACAGTATATTTTATAAATGTGATAGTGTTTAGATTTAATTGATATTCAATGTTTTTACCCAGTTTTCTTCCCTATTGAATATTGTGACTAATATGTGAAATTTAAGTTCCTCGATCTTATCCATGAATAACATAATGCTACATAGTGCCATCATGAAGTATCTACTAATCTATATATGTATATTTTTATATTTTAATTTTAATTTAATTTTTCTTACTTTAATTTTATCCTACACCCTTTAATTAAAGTTTGTATCCATCAACTTTGACCACCATCTTTGTGTTTCAGATGAGAACGATGAACTGGTCAGGAAGATCGAGGAACTGCAATCCAAACTGGACGCCTTTGCATCAAAGGAAGAGGTCAAGGTCGGTGATTCAGTCAAGGTCACTGATGAGGTCAAGGTCAAGGCCAGTGTGTCGGACAAGGTCGCAGCTCCCAGCTCCGAAGACAGGGACCAGCAGGTGGTGATGCTGAAAGCCCGGCTGAAACGCGAGGAAGACGACGCCCTGAAGCGCGACCAGGCTCTGATCCACGGCTACAACGCTGAAATAGCTCTGTACAAGGCGCAGGTTGCCGAGCTGAGGTCGAAGCTGAAGGCACAGAACGGGTCGCCGCTGAAGAAGACGCCGCAGAAGGGCTCGAAGGAGGTGGACGAAGGCTTCAAGAACCATCTGATGAAGCAGATCAAGCACCTGCAGGAGGAGGTGGACAGGAACAGCTCTGTGGTCTTCCAGCTGCAGCAGTCTCTGGACCTCGCCAAGGAGTCGGCCGCCGACCTCGAGAACAAGCTGGAGGTCGAGACCGGCCGCCACGTGGAGACCAAGCTGGAGGTGACCGAGGTAAAGGCTCGGCTGAATGAGGTCGGAAAAGAGGCGGAGGAGGCGATGAGGCGGTTGAAGAACCACGAGGTGATCGATCAGTCGCAGAAGGACAAACTGGAAGCCGAGGTCAAGTCTCGGGATGAGAAGCTCTCGGATCTGGAGTTTGCGTTGGAGGAGGTCAAGTCCGATCTGGAATCGGTCACGAGCGAAAAGGAGAAGCTGAGCGCAGAGAAGGAGAACATTCTGGAGGTCGTTGAGGTCAAGGATCAGATTATCGTGGACCACGTGGAGGTCAAGGAGGCGGTTAAGGAACGGGTTCATGAGCTCGAGGCGAAAATGAAACAGAAGGCCGATGAGATCGAGAAGCTGGAGAAAAGTGTCGAGGAACTCGGAGTTTTGAACACAGAGCTGAAGGAGATGCTTAGTGCCTCCACCGAACAAAGGGAGACGATCCTGGTCCAGAGGTCTGACAGGGATGCCCAGGTGAAGAAGGAGTTGTCTGCCCTTCAGGAAAAGCTGGAGAAGGAACTTAGAGAGAAGGAGGAGCAGTTGAAGAAGATGTCGGAATCGATGTCTCGGAAAGATGAGTCGGTCAGTGACATGGAAGAGAGGATGAATGCTCAAAGGGAAGAGTTGAACGAACTCGTCGTACAGAAGGAACAAGAGTTGAAGAAGAAAGTTGATCACATCACCTCTTTAGCCACGGAGATCGCATCACTGAAGGAGGAAACCGAGGGCAAGACCACAACGTGTCAAAAAGTCCAAGATGTAATGATAAAGCTCAAAGAAGACGTGGAACAGAAAACTTCAGAGATAAATGAACTAACCAAAAAGTGTGCGCAATCAAGCGAAGAAATCACGTCTTTGGAGAAACGACTTGAAAACAAGTGTGACGAAAATGAGGAATTGGAGTCTGCGAAGTCGGAACTGAACGAGAAAATATCGGAACACGAGGTCAACTTGCGCCAAGCGAGATCTGACCTCGAGGACGTCCAGCGAACGCTGAAGGAGAAGAACGTCGCCCTTGCCGATATGACGGAGATGCTGCAGAGCCAAACGGCCGACCTCCGCGACTCAGCGAAGGTGCAGACCAACCAGCTTTCGTCCGTGACCAGGAACTTGGAAGAGAAGACCGAGCAGCTTCTGGAGTTGAACCAGAGAATGGACGCCTCGTCATCCGCGCTGCGCGGCAAAGACGAGAAAATCCGGAGCCTCTCTGACCGGGACGAGGAGGCCCGACAGGAAGTGAAGGAACTGGAGATGCAGGTGGCCGACCTCCAGATGGAGCTCAGGAACAAGGAACACGAGGTAGATCTGGTGCGGAGCTCGTTCTCCGAGATGCAGGAGAAATTCGCCTCCAACGACGCCAAGCTGTCGCAACTCAGCGAGCAGTCGCTGACGATCGCGGAGTTGAAGTCGACGCTGCACATGGAGAAGACCCTTCATCAGAAGTACAAGCAGGAGCTCGAGGTGTCCGAACGTGACAAGAGGGAGTTGGAAGAAGCTCTGAAGGAAGGGCGTAAGGATTTGGAAGAGGCGACGCGAGCCCGAGGCGAAGTGGAGGTGGAGTTGAAGAAGAGTCTGAACGAGCTCAAGGCGGTGGAAAAGTCGAAGCTTGAGGCTGAGTCTGATATTGTTAGTGAAAGGGATTCCCGTGAGGAGGCGATTCAAACGCTGGAGAAGAAGTATTTGAAAGAAAAGGAGCGTGCACAGACCATGAAGAACAAGGTCGGATCTCTAGAGGAGGAACGAGACTCGGCATTACGGGAAAAGGAACGCTTGGAATTGGAACTAAAAGCTATGGAGAAACAGAGGAATGAACTTGAATCGGAAATCCGTTCCATACGAGAAAGGAGCACGGAATTGGAAAACGAAGTGACGTCACTGAGGGACAAAATCGCAAAACTTGAACAGGAAGTGACTCAACTGGTTGTAGAGGAAAAGAATCGTGCCGACATTCGCCCTCGGTCTTCGAGAAACGAGGCAGATTCCGTCGACGGAGAAGTAAGTGTGGATGTCTCCGGTCAACTGGAATCGGAACAACAGCGGAACAAGGAGCTGCAGAAGCTTGTGGACTCGTTGAAGGCTGGCGACGACTCGGCACCCGGGCATGCCAGGAGGATCAGGAAGGAGAAAGTGGAAGCCGAGTGTGCGCTGGTCAACGCAACGTACGAAATCAAGAGTCTGAAGCGAAAGCTCGACCGACTTCAGGGAGGAGCTGCGATTCTCAGTCCCACGAAATTGGAGGAATCTGTCTTGTCCAGCAGACTCGAAGATTTCGAAAGCAAGTTCGAAGCCTTGAACAAGAAACATGAACAGTGTGTCAAGGAACTGAATGTTTGTGAAGCTAAGGTCGGTCGTCTGGAAGTCGAGTTAAAATCTGTGAACTGTGAGCTGGAACAGAAGAAACGAGATATTTTGGACGTTCACAAAACGGAGAACTCTGAAAGAATGTCGTCTTCTTCAACAACGTCAACGGATTCGTTTGTGCATGATGAGTTGCAAAGGGTAAGGAAATATGATGTAAAGATTATTCCGTATACCAAACTTATTTTGTTATTTTTCTTCATTTTATGTTTATTTTTTTTAGTTCGTTCAATTTATTCTGGTATTTTTTTTCAGAAATATAGAATTTTATTAATAAATAAATATGTATACTTAATTATTTTTTTCTTCTAGTTTAATTTTAGTTTAATAATTCTAGATATCTATATGTTCTATATTTCAGAAATAAGAAATTTTATAATTATGAATAAATTAACTAGTATTTAAATTTTATTTATGTTTTTTCTAATCTTATTTGATTTTGATTTGATTTTTTTTCTAATCTAATTTCAATAATCATCCTTGCAGCTATACGTGCAACATTTCTCACAGCCTCTAATGGAGAGAAAGTTAATTTAATTAACCACATATCTTCACAGAGTCAGGATCGCGAGCGCAACCTACGGCAGCAGTTACAGCAGGCCAGCGACGACATGAAGGAGAACATCGTGAAGATCTCTGAACTGGAGGATCAGCTGACGGCCGCTCAGGTCTCACTACACGAGGCGGAGGACAAGGTTTCGGCACTACAGGTAGGTGTCTAGTCCAGCAGGCATGGACAACTTCTGCAGATCCGCGGGAATCTGCTGATTTATTTGTCCAGAGTTGATTTATTTCCTCCCAGATTTATATAAAAACTTTATTGCCTATGAAAAATAACTTTAAACTTTAGAAATAACTGCTAATATAATATTTTTATGATTTTATTTCCCCCACTCCTTTATACAAATTGTTTTAGAAACTGTGGTATGTTTTTTTAAATGTCCTAAAAAGTAAAAACACTATTTTATATTATTACCCCCATCCCCAGATTTTGATTAAAATTTAATCACATCTACTAGAAACACTATTTTTGAAATTGCGATATTTCTCATGAATAGAAATATTGTTGCAGGTGGTGTTAAATAATCTTTCAGTTACTATTTATTCTAACAATTTGGTCTATTTCGTCTCAATAGAAATTGTGACGTATAACAACAACTTTTTTACTTCAATATACCTCCCAAGCTCAGTGGTTTCAGTAGAATCGGAAGTAGGTGGCAGAGTAGCAAAAATAAGAGGCAAAAGACCTGCATAAATCATACTTTTATCTACAAAGTAGTATCAGCAAGATTGAAAATAGACTGTATGATGTTTTTGTATTGTTGTGAACCAACAGAAGATGTAGCCATGACAGTATTAGAAGGGGATAATTGACCCAGGTTTGTGGGTACAGTACTCGGTGCTATCTGATATAGAAGGGGATAATTGACCCAGCTTTGTGGGGATAATTGACCCAGCTTTGTGGGGATAATTGACCCAGCTTTGTGGGGATAATTGACCCAGCTTTGTGGGTACAGTACTCAGTGCTATCTGATATATTGTTTCAGAGCGAGAAGGACAAAATATCCCGTGAACAGACCTCAGCGTTTGACCTCCGACAGGAGATCAAGCAGTTGAGGTCGGACTTGGAGCGCAAGTCTGATAAGCTGGAAGCCAGGAGTCAGACCCTGAAGGATTACAAGCGTGGCCAGGAGGCGGAGAGAGAGAAGTTTGACTTGGCGTTGAAAGGTGAACTTAGAAACGTGTCTGTATGTGTGTGTGTGCGGGTATGATGTTGGGTGGTTCCGTGAATGCATGCATGTGTGTGGGTATGATGTTGGGTGGGTCCATGCGTGTACCCAGGTATGTAGACAAAGTTGCATCGTCTCCACTATCGCACTACTAACGCTCATATGAGCTGAATGCATATATGGTGCCATAGAAGTCTAGATTCTGGACTACCCGGTATGTTGATTGGTTGGGTGTGGTACTTCTGGATAATATATAACTAAATATTGTAGTGGTTTTGTTTTATGTGGTTGATTTTAAATGGGAAGATTTGGCAGCGTTTCTTGCATACTATTTTTCTTTATAATTACAAACCAATTTGTTTATCAAATCAGTTTTGGGATCTTCTTCATTCTTGATGAAAAAAATAAAATTTCTTTTTGGAACAATAGCATTAAGAGGGAACCTTTGCATATCTAATGTTACATGCACTTCACAACGATTAACAAGCCTTTGCAACATTCAGTGAGTTTACCAATGTTTGTACATGTAAGTAAATGCCCAGTGTGTTGTACTATACACCAATGTGCTGTTACTGTACGTAGATGCCCGAGCCAATGAGAACGTGATCGAGCAGCTGAAGGTGGCGCTGACGGAGCAAGAGGAGACGATGGACACGCAGGACAAGGTTCTCAACAACAAGGACGAAGAGATCAAGCTCCTCAACGAGGGTGAGCGTCACTGCTGTGTGTCGAGTGAAACTTTATGAGTACGGTTTCATGCTCAAGCTCAAATTTTATATGGGTATTTTTGAACAAAACTTTGAGTTGAGCATGAAATCTTAATCAATAAAGCCATTAATAATAAGAAAATATTCGCAAAAGTTACCTTTCTGACGCGATATTGATAGGATGCACTGTACGTAGAGTGGCAATGCAGTTATCATCCTTGGTCTTGTCGGTACCAGCCGGTGCTCGTAGGGTTACTGCCACATTCAGTGCTACAGATGTTGCAGGTTTCCTCCTGCCCTAAACTTCAGAAGTCGTGATATTAGTGAAAGATTCTAGAAAGCGACTAGATTAAACCCCAATTTAAAAATAATAAAAATTAAAAAAAATTAAAATAAGGATATATTTTTGTCTAACTTTCTGCAGAGTTGGACAAGATGGCCGACAAGTACCGTTCATTGCTGGAGCAGCGAGGAGACTCGAGTCGGGACATGCGGGACGTGGTCAAGTCGCTGACCAAGGCCGAGGTGGAGCGGGACGAGCTGAGGAGGACGGTGGAGCGGTTGACCGCCGAGAAGGACGTGAAGGACACCATCATCCGCGAGAACAACCACGAACTGAAGGACATGGAGAGGTCACTGTTAGGTAGGACTCAAGTTACCTTTCCGACGCCATATTCATAGGATGCACCGTCTGTACCGTGGCAATGGTGTTATCATCCTTGGTCTGTCGGTACCAGCTGGTGCTCGCAGGATTACTGCTATATTTGGACAAGCTTGTAACAGTATTTGCTTGTCCACAGAGAAACGTCAAGAGATCGTTGACATGAAGTTGTCTGCGGAGAAAGACGTTTGCATCCGAGTTGCAGAAAACAAGATGGAGAATGCTGGAATCGTTGAGGAGCTCAAAGCCAAGCTCAGGGTTAGTAACCAGGGCCCGTATTCTCGAAACTTCTTAGCTATCACAATCAGTGATAAAAACTAACATACTAGTACTACTAGCCTGAATAGTGATACAAACAACAAATGTTGTGAATTTCTACTAGTCCTTAGGATACATTTAGCATTGGGTGAAATGGCTCGGGCTAGCAGGTGAGTGTTAATTTTGATACCTGCCCAGTATTAAATAATTCCTTCTGACGGTTGTAGGAGAAGACCCACGACCTCCGGAAGGTGGAGAAAGAAATCCCTAAGTATGAGGACATGCTAAAGGACATGAAGACGAGGGTCACTGACAAGGACCAGGAGATGACAGTCAGTTTAGTCTTTGTATATTTTTAATTTATTTATTTTATTTATTTGGAGTTTACACCCACTTTCAAGATTCTTTTACTTATATCACAGCTTTCTATATAGAATCTACAGGTTTGAGAATCCTCCGCAGGTTTTGAGGTTTAGCGGTCGATCTCTTAAACCTGGCTATGTTTGTATTTACAATGGCAGCTTACGTTGTAAACTTCCCAAGGAGTTGATAAGGTTGTGCGAGTCCACATTGATCCATTGACAGGTGTAGCACATTATTTTATTCATGCTTTTATTATTATTATCCCGCAGCAACGTTAAACTCCATGTTCACTCACTCATTTATTATTATTATTATTATTATTATTATAATTGTGAAAGTGGCTCTACACCATAATGGCCACACCAAAACATTTATAAAATATATAATTCTTCTTCTTCTTAAATTCTTCTCAAATTCTTCTTCTTCTCTTATTCTTCTTAAATTCTTCTTCTTATTCTTATTATTCTTATTATTACTATTATTACTGTTATTATTACAATTCCTGCACCAGGTGTGGCGTGAGTCACGTGACAAGCTGATGGGCAGTCTGGAGGCTCTGATGAAGAAACAAGCCGCCGAGATCAATGAGCTCAAGGAGGCGAAGCAGTCCATCAATATCAAGGTTTGCACGGCCGAGCTATACGCTTTAATGTCCTGCAGTAGACCTACTTAACTTTCTTAACGCTCTCCATGTTGAAGACAACTGGAGATGCCCTAAAGAGTAGAACATGTGCCTAATCCAGCAGGGAGAGGGTTAATTGCGCATAAATAACATAGTTGTAATATGACCTACATTCATGACCTGTTTTTTAGTCACATGACCTACTTTCTCAATCTCAGGTGACCTATTTTCTAGTCACATGACCTAGTTTCTAATTGTCAGTGACCAGTTTCTAAATGTCATGTGGCCTACTTTCTAGTTGCATGTCCTACTTTCTTAATATTTCACATTGGCTACTTTCTTAATGAATGTGATCTACTTTCTAATAATTGCATGACCCACTTCCAGGAGATGTCACATGACCTACTTAAAATTGTTGTATGACCTACTTTCTAATTGTCACATGACCTACTTTCTAACTGTAACGTGACCTACTTCCAGGAGGAGGTGTCGAGTCAGATGGAGGAGAAGGAGGCGCAGATTCAGGAGCTGGAGACGAAGGTGGTCCACCTGGAACATCTGATGACCCCACAGGGGAAGACCACGCCTGGGCGAGGTCGCAAGAGGTCAACACTATCCATGCTGCCAGAATTTGGCGTCATCAAGAAACAGGTCAGATCTCGTTCACAGATTAATTTAGTGTTTATATTCATTTTGTAAAATTGTCTTCCACCGAGATACTCTAGAAGCAGGGATGAGAATCTAAGCTTTAGTGATCTCATGAAAATTGACCTCTTCCTCCACAGCTGGAGCAGGAGCGTGAGGACAAGCTGGACCTCCAGAGACAGATGGGCCTCCTGCAGAGGGCCTCCGACCAGATGGTGGCCGACCTCAAGACTTCCAACTCTCACCTCCAGGTACAGGTGGCCGCACTCCAGGTACTCACCGCATGCCACCCACCCTCCCACTCACCCACACACTCATCCACACGCTGGCCCACACACTCACTCGCCCACCCACATACACACACACACACACATACTCATCCACCCTACCACTCACCCACACACACTCACTCACTCACCCACACACTCACCCACGGATACACACATAGACACACACCTGCACACACTCGCGCCCACACACATTAATACTCGCATTTGCTAACTCACCCATGCACTCAATCACACACACTAGCACTCGCACCCACACCCACACATGCACGCAGTTTGTGTGTTTTTTCACAATTTTAATATATACTAGCGGAAAAAAGTTCCTGTGCGTGGTAAAAAGTTGAATAAAATCATAATCGCAAGTTGTAAATTGATAACATTTTCAGGAGACATGTGCCCAACTATGATATTCAAAACGTTATAATCGATATTGCAATCGCACGTGTTGTTCGTGTGCCGCACGTAAACGACTCGTAACCTGAGTTGCTGATCACGTGGTACAGGTGCACATGTCCTTGATAATTTTGCAACGGAAAACGGTAGATGACAATGTCACTGGCTAGAAAAACAACTTTAATTCATTCTAAATGGCATTGACGTCATGCCACGACTATCTGAATTTGAACGTCAGCGCACCGTAGGTATGCTCGAAACTGGAATGGCGCACAACGAGGTCGCAAGACGCTTTTGATTACATTGAAACACGATACAGAATGTGTGGCTTACATTACCAACAACAGGGTAACATCAGAGACAGACCTGGTTCAGGTCGCCCGCGTGTGACGTCACAAGCACAGGATAACCATATTCTGGTAACACATCTTCGGAAACGATTTCGGCTGGTAACTTTGACAGCCAGAACCATCCCTGGGTTGAGAGTAATCGATGCCAGGACAGTTCGCAACTGTTTATTTCAGCGCAACATCAGGTAGGTATTGACATTGTGAACTCACTTTCGACCCCACCCCTCTTCATGACCCCAAAGATTGGTAACGACAATGCCTCACGTTTGTTTCTGGATTTGGTATTGATCGTGAATAGCAACTAAATAATGTGTCAAATAATTGTGTTGATTTACTTACAACTAAGAAAATCACACCACTTTTAGTAATGCACAGAAACTTTTTTCCGCTAGTATATAAATATTTTCGTTTAATCATTATTTACAGAAAGCTTTCTGTCAGCAACATTACATTTCTTGCAGTTTCTTGAAAGGATCAGATGAAACACTATCATGGACATAATATGCACAACAATAATTAAACTTGAAAATGCCCAAAAATGTGTTTTGAGAGGAGCTGAATCAGATGGATACCAGTCAGTCACTGAAGTTCAGACTGGGGCGGTATACTTTAGTTCATCATATAGCTACCAATGGCTACAGCACACACCCTCAGAACTCAAACTTACATTTTGTCCACCTTTTCCTATTATCCTCCCAATGGATAACTTGGGCACTAGGATTTCTGATCTCAGATGTACCTCTTCAATGCTGACCATATTCTCTACTCTCACTCTCTCAAATATATAGAACTGGGCCTGCAACAGATAACTCGTATTACACATGCCCACTCGCAACAGTTGTCCTGTGGTGTCCTCCAGGTACACACAGGACATTAATAGGAGTGTCCTACAAGCAGGACATTTTGCAAACCGGAAACTTTTGAAAATTCTAAAAACACTGTAATTATCAATAATCAAAACTTTGACAATTAATATCTAGAATTAATTAGCTTCTAAACAAGCTACTTTGAATGACATTTTAGTAATTATTCAAGAATCGGGATACAAGTTGCATGTTATATCAAGAAACACCATACAATATGTGGAAGTAAATTGGGGTTAATAGTATTGCAACAATTACAATTTACATAGCTTTGTACGACGTGACTAAGTTGTCGAGGACCTGTGTATACAAGTCAAATGATCACTAGCTGACGACTTACCTTCCACTGTGACTCAGGGTTGCCGGTAATTATCACTTTGCGCTCATTCAGCCTGGGAGCTGGCATAGGCATGGGTCCTGCCTGGCCATTCACCTCGCCCTGTGTGCCAGGCATAATCTGCAAACAATCGGTCATACGTAACTAGGGAAAGGAGAAAACAGAATAACTCGGAAATACCAGTAATATGTTTTGTTGTTGCTATTATTATTATACAGTATTTACATAGTATCTTTTCAACAAAGAATGTTCAAGTGGGCTAAATAAATAATGTTTTGTTTAGGTTTTGCTCAATTTATTGGAGCTGAAATTGATCAGACTTCAGTCAAGTTCACTTTTTAATCAGAATTGTAACCAATCAGTCATTACATATCAGACTGGGGCGGTATATTCATCTCATCATCAGAAAAAGTGAACGTGACTGGAGATCTGGGAGAATGTAGAACTGACAAATATTTTCTATAAACTGTCTCCCCATCACCAGCGAGATTTCCATCCAATCAACAACTACTAGAATGCCAAATGAAAATCCAACGTCGCCCTACTTGGACCCAATCGCCACGAATGACACTTGGTCAATCAGCAAGTAGATAATGTTTCGAAGGAAGGAAAAATGGATATACACTGTATATATAAACCAAATTTTCTTTTGCTTTTGATATTTTAGTAATTGTTTAGAATCTATCAAGGATTATAAAACTAAAATTACACCTGCCAGTTTCTGTATAAAACCTGATGAACCACGTGCATGCAGCCCTTTTATACCATATCAGAAAAAATGATAATGCTATGACAGCAATACTGGTCCAAATTCTGTCTAAGTTTACTAAACAATCTCACAACAAGACTAAAATAAGTTTACTTTATAATCAGAATTGTAACCAATCAGTCATTACATATCAGACTGGGGCGGTATATTAATCGCATCATCAGAAAGTGAACGTGACTGGAGATCTGGGAGAAAATATAACTGACAAATATTTTCTACAAACTGTCTCCCATCACCAGCGAGATTTCCAATCAATCAATGGTACTAGATCGCCAAGTTAAAAAATGAAATGTCGCCCTACTTGTACCCAATCCTCACTTGGTCAATAAGCAAGTAGATAAGTGTTTCGAAGGAAGGGGAAATTGGCATAACAAAAACTAAAAAAAATAGACAATTCTTTTTGCTATTGATGATTATTTTAGTAATGGTTTAGAGAAACTATCAAGGATTATAAAACTAAAATCACACCTGTCAGTCTGTATGAAACCCGATGAGCCACTTGCACACCATATCAGAAAGAATGATAATACTATTGAAGCAACACTGGTTAAAATTCTGCCTAAGCTTACTAACCCTCTCCCTGCTGAAGGCGAGTTAACTTGCCCGATCACATGCAGAAATAGTACACTGATTTTATTCAGCTGTGAGAAGGCTAAACAAGCTCAGTACAATGTAAATATACGTTCACTTTTTTATCAGAATTGTAACCAATCAGTCATTACATATCAGACTGGGGCGGTATATTCATCTCATCATCAGAAAGTGAAATATATAAAAAAATACAAGAATTGCAGGGCTGTACCAAATATGCATAACAATTGCATATTAAACTCTTGCAACAAATGACCCCAAATATTTATGGTACTATCATTGGTAGAGGGTAAAGACCAATAAATATCAGGAAAGTGCAACTTTGTGTTGTAATGATTTGTTGGTAACTTCATATTTTACAAGCCGTGAGCGGCCTGGTACACAATTCACAGATGACTTGCAAACATACAGAAACTAAATACTATTCCTGTATAAACTATGCAATCTCACAAGATAAATATGTGGGTATACATTATTTAGTTGATCACTAGTTAATGTGATAGCAGTTTTAGTCG
>JAUTBZ010060217.1:333-15772 GCA_032361785.1 Lepetodrilus galriftensis
AGGACTCACATTCTTCCAATCCCATACATGGTTGATATTAGCTTGAGATCCTTCGATATTATCAAAATAGAATACTTGTCTATCTATCTTCTTATTATATAATAGATCACCTAATGTTTCAGGTGCTGTATGTAGATATGCTATTGCTAGATCCTTAGTAGTAAAGTCTGAATAATCACACCCTGTCATGGATAAGTGCTTAAGATTATCTCCATCCTTAATAATATAGCTCAGACCTAATCCTCGTGATGTATTATTACTAGTTGGAAATACACTTACTATTGACTTGTTAGCATATTTATACTCATACCAAGTATTAGATCTTATATTATAGATCAGCTCATTATCCATCCCAGATAAGTCACAAGTATTATCACTACTACACGAATAAATTACATGTAGTGTCTTATCATGAGTATGATATACTATCTCAAGATTCCTCTTAGAGCTATTAGGTATATTATAATACTTGGAATGAATAGCAGCTTCTGTAATACTCTGAACTCTAGAATCACTAGATACTATATATATTCCTCTAGAGCTTGCATACACTATTGTATCTTCTATATTAGTAATACTCTTCTCAGAAATACACCCAACATCAGTTAATTTTGATACTGTGTAGTTACTAGCTGTAAAAGACTCCCTGAGACCTCCTGAGATGCTCCACACGCCGTTTTCAGCGAACAATAGCATACTACCCTTCAAATTACTTGAACCTAGCACCCTGCCCATTTCTGGGATACTTACAACACCACCATCTGTAGATAGAAGTTCATTATAATCTTTGGATGTTGGATCTTGATCTTGGTATGCTTGACCCTCATCTTCGTGGTTTAGTATAACTTGACTGAAATATACATTAGTACCTATCCTATCCGAATCAATGCTCATGTGCCATAGTCTTCCTGCGAAGAAGTTATTTATTCTAGGCCTTAATCTATCAGTACAACATGGTATGTCATCTGGTATAACAGTATCAAGTGATATTTGTCCATACTCAAACACCTGTGTATTAGCGTGTAAACATGGTGGTGTAGCAGTCGAGTCACCTGTTGTAAGTGCTGGTGAATAACCAACCTCTATTTCATCAGGAGAGATTACAGTTATAGGATTATAGATATGATCTAGGTCAACCTCTTGGGTATGAACAACAACAGTATCTACATCACCAGCGACTGGTGTAACCTCACAATACCTATTTATAATCTTATTACCATTTAGTAACGATGCTGAATCACTATTAGATAGACCATGTGGTACATGAGTCTTTATGATCATAGTTTGTGCTGCTTGATCTAAGGTTATATCGATAACATTTATATCTACTGGTCTATTACTGAAAGATCCTTGGGAACAGTTATCAAATACATTACGTATTACATGTCCTTGACCTGCTGTAGATGATCCAGTTATAGACTTTCTAACCTCCTCAGCAGACCAGACTTCTTCTCCAGTATTATCAATATGCCATCCTAATGTATGGTACTCTGACTTACTCGGGAATTCATCTACCTCACCAAAGTATTTATAAATATACTCTACTGACCAACCTCTATTTATTAGGTTGTATAGGTGCTCAGATGTAAGTACTGTAGGGTGGTAGTTATTATCAACACCATCATCAATACCTTGGAAATCCCTTTCCTCTAGATTAATAGGAGTTATTGAACATCCTAGCTGTGGTTGGTCTGAACAAACCGTAGTAGTATTATCAGGTACAAAGTCAAACCTGTGTGGGTTAGTGTGTTTACCTGTAATGAACAAACTACCATTACCATACGTGAATGATAGAAGAGAATTACTTAATTCCTCTATGGTGCTTGTAGCACCTAATAGGATACTCATATCAAAATCACATACTCTAGAATAACAATTTGAGTCACTCTCTTCATAGATGTGTATCCATCTACCCCTTTGTATAACAAGGAAATCTAATCCACGTCTATTAGCTACACTCTTCCATCTGAAAGTCTGTGTTGCTACACATGTTTCAGTGTCATGGATTGCCTCAGAGCAATCATTCACCTCTAGTCCTAGTCTCCTTTCAATATAACCTGCTGGGTCATATCTAAAATTCTGAGTGGTCTGTACTGTATTATCTGGAAAGTTTAGAGGAGTAGCCTCTGTAAACAGACCACCTATATATGTTGCATAATTCTTATGGGCTACTGGCTCTTTCATATTATTTCTTCTTTGTTACTGGTTTACTTGATTCAAACAGGTATCGTTCTACTTCTGTCTGTGCTTTCTCAAATGTAGTGAAGAAGCTTGATAGTGATCTAGGTAGTGAACCTGACCCCTCCCTCTTAACTTTTATCAACATACCCTTTGGGTCATTATATACTACAAATGCCTCACCCTTCTTGTCTAATAGGTATGCTATTCCACCACCATTCTCTCGTTTCTCAATATTATATTTCATTACTTTCTCCAGTATGAACCTGAACTATCTATAGTAGTTCTTTTTTTATTTTGTAGACCATGTTCTCTAAGAAGTCTTCTACGTAATCTTTGACTTCTAGATTCTTCCTTCTCATTAGCTACACCTATTAAATTATAATTGGCTGTACTTAATATCTCAGCTAACATATAGTTGTAAAACTCTAATGGTAAGTCTATTACTTGGTCATTATCTAATGAGAGTTCGTTAACAGACTGACCAATCAGTTGTAATCTCCTCTCTTGTATCCGTGTACCATCTCTGAAACAATATGAATCTAACACAATATCACCGTTTATCACAGTCCAAAATTGTGGGTCTTTATTATTGTTTATCTTAATTTGGTATTCAACGGGAGCTTCTGGAATATCCTCAGACTCATATATATCTAACCTGAAACTATCTCCATCAACTACAAACTTGATCTCATCTGGCTTCTGACAATCTTCCTTACACTCATCATCTACATAACAAGCTTTTAGGAAATCATCCATCTCTAAGTATGTCAGCTCAGTACAATCTGCATCATCATCTGACTTACTACCATATGGATCACTTTTGAAATATTCGTAGGGAACTGAGTGACAACTTGTAGATTGAACTCTATTACAATCCTTATCACATCCCCCAGATAGACCACCAAAGGGATCATCCCTAGGTGATTCTACATACTCCACTTTATTAGAGCACTTTCTAGATCTAACATACTTTACCTTCCTGATCCTTTGTACAGACCCGGGTACTGATATAGTTGTTAAATCAATACGTAGTGGCTTTACTATAGTATCTTTGATAACCCAAGGATACTCAGTCAATATAGCACTATGAACATTTAAGACAATGCGGGCAACAGCCATCGCGTCATCAGATTCATATATCGAATTAACTTGTTCAAAGTTAAGGTCTGATAGAACTCGCTTAACTGTATTCAACATTGTCTTGTTGTTCATTATATTTTAACCTCTAGTATTGGTGTTACTTTATTTACTTACGGTGTTTGTACACAATCAGGTTCTACTGACTCTGGACACTCTGGACAACCAGCCCCATCTTCACATGTTACTGTAGAAGGCTCAGGACACATAGTTGGAACTTCCTGATGGGCTTTAGTAAGCTCAACACATAGCTCTGGTAATGGATCTACCACAACATACTTAGCTGCCAAACAAGGGTTGTAACTCTTCGCTGGATCACATCCTTCACAATCTTGGTTCTGATTAGGGATTAAACTAATCTTATCCGCTGCTGCTGCTGGATCAAAGCCATCATAGTGGTATGCATAGAATGGGGTCTTAATAGTAATAGTAACCCTAGCCTCACCACAAGTGAAAAGTTCTGTACATGGAGTCCCTGTTGGTGACACAGCACAGATGTGGAACAATGTATAATTTGAACCATCTCCACTAGTCTGACTACCTGCTGCTACTGGTGTAACAGTTTGGTTGTGCCATTGGAACCCAGTCTTCTTACCAACAACCTTATCTACAATACCGAAGTATGTATAACTTAGGATGTCACCATTTTGATCCATCAGACCAAGTTGAAGCTGACTATCTACATCACCTTTAAACTCTTCTGTAACTTCAAAAGTAATATCTTTTACAATAGTACCATCTGGTAGCCACATATTAGCAATAAAATCATGAGATAGGAATCGAGGTAGATCATTATAATCAAACTCGAAATGTAGTTCACGCTCCCTGTTTGTAGAGTGTACCTCAGAGCCACGTGACAAACTAGTTGTACGAGCACCACGATGCTTAGTAACACCCCACTGTTTTGAATTACCTGCTGTATAATTATCTTTAGCCATTATACTATTACTCCTCCTGCTGGTGCAGTACATTCGCCTGTAACACATGCTAAGTTATTACACTTAGGTGCTAACACAACTCCTAGAGTATCTACGCGCTGAACACCTAGACCAAATCGTGCATAGGTCTGATACTCTGTTCTACGTAAATGCCAGTTACGGTTACTCTGTACTCCAACCTTCTTACGCCATGCTGATAGCAATGGTTTCTGATCGTCAGAGCCGATAGCCATAAATAAGTTAGCTACTGCATTCTTTACTGTTTTAACCTTACCACCAAATGCTGAATAGTCAATTGTCTCCTCTTGAACTACTGGTAGTCTCGTTGATGTCCATACTGACCAACCTGCGATCTGTCGTACAAATCTATGATCCTGCACGAATCCTTTAGGGATCATACCTTGTAGATTATAGTTCTGATTAATAGACTCAGCAGTTGTGAATAGACGTTCCATCTGTGTAGCAATTGATGGATCTACTAGTGCGATACGTTGACCACGTGGTACATCAGCTTCATCAAAGGCGTAGGCCATTGTTTCCATGATGTCGATGATTGCATGTGGATCACATAGTTCACAGATCATTCGATGAGGGATGCCATTGATAGCATTAGCGTCGCCCTTACACTGTGCATCAGCAGCAGCTTGTAGCCAACGTGTCTCATAGAATCGTGCTAAAGCCATAGAGCTTTGTCGAGCACGAGCAGCCATTAGAGTAGGGACTTGAGAACCTTCCTCTGATAGCTCATCTGTGAAGTACCAACCATCACCAACGTAATCCGTGATAGTCATTGTGATCTCACCAGTATCAATTGGTGTATATGTTATACTTTGGTTCTCTGCAACTTCTTGTAGAGTTACACTTCCCATAGTTTTAATGTGTAAGAGTGATCCCTTACTGAAATCTGATACGTTCCTTGACCAAGACATTGGAAGCATGAAATCTTCAAAGTGTTTGAGGATTACATTACTATATACATGCTTATAAATTTAAACAATTTATTGGACTGTAGCTTACCCCTTAGGGCTTTTGTTACTCAGTCTCTGCGAGTGGTAGTTTAACATTTGTTCTATCTTCCATTTCTTTAAGCGTGACTGTCTTACAATCTTCTTTAAGAATGGTATTGCAAAATCTTTATCCCTAGCCCCAAGGTTTCTATCCCAGATAAAATAGCCTCTCTTATCCTCTCGGACAGATCCTCCTAATTTATCTGACATCCAGTATAAGACACTTCTGTCATCTCTATGAAGAGTAACTTGTATTCTTAACTGTTTACCATATCCATTGTTGTTAGCCATCCTGTAGTGTCCATCACCATCTAGGAATCCAGCTAACCAACTTGTAGTTGGGTAGTTTTTAGGCTTTAAGCTACCACATTCGCTCCTTAGAGCTGTGGGATCTTTTAACCATAGTTTTTGCCAATATATAGCTTTGATATTCATATGCTTTAACAATCTAGGAAGTAGCATTCCAAGGGTCTTTCTATCATATACCTTAAAAGTATATTGAGGACTCCAGTTTTCATCAGGGAACTCTTTATAGTATAATTTACTATTAGGAACTGCCTTATGTAGCCATTTTAAATACTTACCATCTTTATCTATTGAGATACTAGCTGTTAAACTAAGCTGGTAGTATTTTCCTTTAGTTAATGAAAGACAACCATCTGCATCCATTAACCCTGCTAAATATTTTATATCACTTTCTTTTAAATGTTTCACTAAAGCTCCTTGAGCTGTTAATACCTTCTCTCTGGTTGATCCGTAGACTTCCCAGTTTTTCAAACAAAATTACATGACCATTATATTAATCATTTATAAACGCACCAGTGTTACCTGTAAAATTCGCCATTTATTTATTTACCTTTTTTATCTTCATACTCTTGTAGTTCCTTCATATAAGCAGCTACTTAGAGATCATTACCCCAATTCTCAGGTGGTTTTGGTTCTTCCATATTCTGGAATTCAGGGCTGGTAGTTCTTAGTGTACCTGCTGGACTATTCATAGGATTGGTGGTTGTAGATTGCTTTAAACCAACTGCGTGTAATGCAGCCTGAGGGCTAGATGCAGCTAGTTGCTTTATCATCTCCTCACTATACCCATTCTTAGAAGCAGCTTCATAGAACTTTACTTTAGCATCATTTCCCCAAGCTTTGATAGCCAGTTCCGTAACACTATTTACATTAGCATCTTTAACCTGCTGTTGATTAGCTGTTGCTAATTGTGCAGCTATTAAAGCATTAATGTCAACACCATTAAGATTGTCGTCTTTAGGCTTTTGATCAGGTTTGTTAGGTTCATCAGGAGTACCCTTATTCGGCTCTTGTGGAGGCGTTTGGACTACCTTGGCTAACTCTGCCTTCATTTCATCTAAAAGCTCTTCCTGAGTCTTATTCTGCACTACTGAATCCCGTAGTGTAGCCAACTCTGTTTCTAGCTTCTGGATATGCTCTTGTGCTGGAGCGATTGACTTAACAGCATCTTCTGCCGTCTTGTACTTCTTTTCATCACCTACCATTGTAGCTAAAATATCTTCAATAGTCTGTGGTTCTGCACCTTTGTTTTCCGTTCCTTGGTCAGGATCATTTTCAAACATTTATAGTTTACCTTTTAAAAATTTAATAACCTTCTCATAGGCGAGATACTTACCACGAGTCTCAGCTTGCTTAAGATTCCAATCTTTGTCATATGGTATCTTAACCAAATCAAGTAAGGTTTGTTCTAGTTCTGGAGTTATTACTTCCAGTATTTTATCAACTACTTCCTTGTTCTGTTGGAGGTACTTCTTGACCTCCATCTCCACCTGCCGCATATATTTCTTCCTCAGTCATATCTGTCTGAACATCCTGAGATACGGCTAGTTCTTCCTGTAGTTGTCCTTGGTACTGTTGCATCTCTGCTTGCTCATCTAGACCGGCATAAGGTCTTATGATGTCATACTTATCAACATCAAGAACATCTTCGTATAGAAGTGCTAAGTTCTTGGCGCTAACATGTGGTTGAATAACTTGAAAAGCATTAGTGTTTAGTAGTTGTGTTATCTCTGATACTAGTTTAGATTTCTCTACAAAGTGTCTAGATCCAACAGCCCTAATAACTCCACTGGTTATTAAATCCTCTTTTGTAACATCCATAAAATCCTCTACATTCAAATCAGGATCTATGTATGCTATGCTCTCCCTTGATTGACCATACATCCTAGCCAAATTAAGCATATCATTTAATAAAGGCTCTAACATCTCCTTCTCAAACTTCTCTATCTTCTGTTGAAATATTCTACTACCAGCAGTCTCTAATGATTGAACTTCAAAGGCTGTCTTCTCTCCAGGTGTTCTGAATCCCATTGATTGCTTTGGAGCACCAGCTAATTCTTCCATAGTCTGCTCTAGGCTGAATATCTCATTCTGTGCCAATGCTATATTGTGAAGATTCTTACTTATCTCTTGGACTGTACCATCAGCATCAGCTCCTATAACCTCACCCGGTTGCCATGTAAAGTTATCAACATCACCCTTAACAAGGAGTGGTGGCTCTACAACCAAGTCCATAGCATCAGCCTTAAGGTTTTCAAGCTTGTCTATTCTGAACTGTAGTCCTAGAAGTTTAGCTAATGGTGACTGACTATATAAGTTATCAGGTCTATCTCTCCAACCTGCCATATGGATATGTGTTCCACTGGGCATAGGAGGTAAGGCTTCTTCTGTTAAGATGATGTGCCTATCTGCTATAACAACTTTTACATTCCTATGAAGTGTTCCATCCGACTCAGTGTATGTACCCATAAATGTTATAAGTTCTACACTACCAGATGATAGGTATGAATCAAAACTAGAGAATCCTTGTATCGAGTAATTCTGGTCTTTATAGTTATTTGAGTTACCAGCACCATTGGTTTGTCTAGCACCTTGTAATTGATCTACTGCCTTAGAGAATTCCTCATCTGCTGGCCTATCCTCTGCCATAGCTTTTATCTGACCAAATGTTACTAAGCTTCTAACAAACTTAGGTGTGTCCTTAATAGCAGATGCAGTGGGGTTTATAACAGTATCATGTGGTGATAACCTAACAGCCTTACACCCGTTGAATTGAACTACTGGTATAGTAAGGCCTGTCATTGGATCTTCATAGTTTACTACATCATTCTCCCATATTGGCATTGCAAATGCTACACCATAATCTATATAATCATAAAGTAGGTCTGATACAACCTTCTCAAAACCACCTAGCTCTAACTTATTATTCATATAGGCTGTTATAATCTTTCTCTTCCTAGATAAATCATCAGTACTAGCAGTAGCCTCCCACTTCATCCAGTTCTTACTCGACATAAGAGCGGCAAAGTAATTTGCATGTAGATTATCTCTAATCTGTGCTATCTTACCACGAGTTGAATTATTTCTCCAAGTGGAGCTAGCCTCTACACCAACTGATTGAGCAGCGTCTGTAGCAAAGATCATATTCTGTGTCTTCTGCCACTCTTCTTCAATCTGAGATCTATTAGAGATCCATAGATCATACATCTTCATCAAATGTCCAACCTTCTCCTCTCTTTCTCCACTAACCATATCTATTGTAGTTTCAGACATTAGTATCTAACCCCTCCAAATCTATTAGCAGTGACATTGTTTGCTTTAACATTAGATCTACCTCTCTTATCCCTACGCATAGGTGGTGTTGCTACATCAACTGCTGCTGACAGAGCATCTTTTACATCATCATGTGGCGGGAAGTTAAGTAATAACTCCTCTTCTAATACTTGAGTATTACCACCCCTGTAATGGTGTATTGACTTCATTTTATATTTAGGTAATAGTATAGAGTCTATTCTTTCTTCTTTACTACCTAAACTTCTGGTAGGTCTGAAATCATCTATTCTTAACCTAAGATTATATTTCTTAATATAATTATATTCTATCTCTCGTACAATTGCACTCTGAGCTGCTGTTACTTCTGCTCTCAGTACCTTGTATTCCCACTTCATCCAAGTCTGATATATAGCCTCAAAGTAATCCTTGATTTGATCAGTTCTAAATCTAACTATCTCTAGCACATATATATTGTTGTCTGCGGTTATCCCTATAACAACTAGACTAGTATAGTCAGCTTTAGTGTTTAATGAGTAAGCAAAATCTATTGCAGCGAATACATTTATCCTTTCATCCCCTACATACCAGATACCATCATCATCTCTGAATACATCCTTCATATTAAAGTATTTAAAATGAGATCTCTTTAACCTAGCTAGTGATGCATCTTCTGGGTTATTATAGTACTGAGCAAAGAATTGACTCTTATCCTCATACTCTGATTTTATCTCAGCCAGTACTTGAATATCAAACCCGAACCACTTACCATCCTCTCTATACTGACGAGGCCATAAGAATTCATTATTTGTCTCTACAACTCTTTCAAATATATCCCATCTAGGATTCTTGGACTGTATATTACCATCATCATCGAATAGTGCTACAGTCTGTTTCTTGAATAATGAGTACTGATCATTTGGGTGGTATCTAGTTCCAGCAGCTTTAGTTATACCACCAGCATTTCTTATAGATGCAAATTGAGATAGTGAAGAAGATACCTTCTTTCTATTCTCTTCTGTATAAGCATTCTCAGGTACTACAACATCATCGAATATTAATACGTCACAATGTAGTCCTGTAGTAGTAGCTGTTAAGCCAGTAGCTGTAACAGTAGCATCACGGATACCCTCTATCTTACGTTGTGGGTGATCTACAATAATCTCTGAAACATTCCATCTCTCTCTCTTACCAGACTCTTCTTCAATCATCTCTGGCCAGTAATACCTATATACTGGACTTTCCATTATACTCTTTATAGCATATAATTGCTTCTCTGCTAATGTAGCAGTTGCTGAAACATACATAATAGTAGTCTCAGGATGCTTAGTAATCCACCAAGCCGCCCATATAGCCATTATATGACTCTTCTGGTGTGCTCTAGGTAATAGGAGTAGCTGATTAGACTTATCAGTCTGTAGCCAGTCCATAATATCCTCATGTACAGCTCCGTAGAGCCTCTGAGGTGTTACAAGCTTAGCAAATACAAATAGGTCATTCTCAGCAGCATCAATAATCATATTTTTATTGGTTGTTGCCTTAGATGCCATAAATTAGAACCTGTCTACTACTTCATCTCCAGTACTTGTATAGAATTTAATACCTGAGTACTGTAAGAACTTAACTGGATCATCAACCATATCAACTACTAGTTGAGCAACCATAGCTCTTATATATTTATTAACATAATCTTTAGTTATTAGTGAGTTGGGATCTCCACAGCAGTCCCCAATATTAGTAATACACTTCTCACCTAGATCTAAATTACCACCCTCATCAAAGATTGAATTAATCTTATTATTAATAAAATCAAACTTCTTATCTAATACTTGAAAGTTGAGATTTATAGCCTCAAAGTCAGATCCATTATCAGTAGCACTAACAACCCTAAGTTGTCCACACTCATTACATGTACTAGTGTTATCCATTATTTGATCACCTTTAATCCTATTCTCTCTATGTCAGCAGCTACCTGACCTTTTATTTTAGACTTCTCATCCATCACTTTTATCTTAGGTTTAGGGGTCTCTCCCCAACCACCAGCAACGATGAATTTCAATGCTTGTAGCTTAGTAGTCTCTTTAACATTCTCATCATCAGCCATATCTATGATACCTTTAACTGCTTCTGATTTAAGTTTAAGTGACAACTCTTCTCTATATTGTGGGAACAATTTCTTCCCCCAGTAACTATCTCTAATCTTTAGCCACTGTTTATTACTACCGAATACCCTCTTAGCAAATTCATATTCTAGTGGGTCTCCTATAGCTAAATAAATATCTAGTAAATTAAGATACTTATCATTTGTTGGGTTAAATACTGAATAAGGTGCATCAGGGTTCCATTTACTTGGAACATCCTTAATTAATGAGACAGTCTTATTATTCCACTCGCTCTTATCTAGAGCATCTACTCTTTTAAGTATTTGTTCTGATGTGTATACCTTATTCATTATTTCCTCTTCTTAGCCTTAGCTCTTCTTACTTTACCACTTGCCCTACCTCCAGCAGCCTTTCCTTTCCTATTGCCAACCTTACCACCGTGGCTTCTATTCTTACTTGCTGAAAGTACTCTGGTCTTTTTGCTTTTGGTATTCCTAGTGGGATGGTCTATATCTTTGCCATCACCCTTTTTGACTCGGCCACTCTTAACAGCAGCTCTTCGAGCCTTATTCCTTTGAGCTCTACGTTTGATTTGATCTTTCTTACCTTGGTAGTTCTTATACTCTTTCTTATAATTTCTCTTCTTCTTAGTGGTAGACTTCTTCTTCTTAACTGCCATCAAGTACTCCTAGATTGTTTAAGGTGTCATACTGTTCTGGTGATTCGGGCATGAACCCTTCTTCACTAGATAATCCTTTACTAGACCCCTTTTCAAATCCTCTCCTAGGATACTCTTGTTTGGATTGTATTTTATCTTCACACAACTTCCTACAGGCTTCGCCACTGACCTCTCTTTCTGTGAACATCCCGACAAGTACAGAATTAACGGTAGAGATGTCATAAGAACTAACCCTACTATTAACCTTTTTAACAAGAGTCTCATATTTCTCTTTCTCCTTATTAATTTTAACCTTGTAGTCTGATTCACAACTATCTACTCCTTTACTATATATATTATTATATACTGAGACTGAAACAAGGGTAAACCCTAATATAGCCAGTATATAGAACAGAGCCTTATCTACCATGTTAGACCCACCAACACTATCCCGTATGCTGCTGGGAATAGTACATCTTGCCACCTACGCTGAGACCAACCATACTTTCTAGTTGAATCTTTCTTCATCATAGCTCGCTCTTGAGAGTGTTCTAAGTATATGAAAACACCCATAGTAATAACAAATGCTATAGGTGCTGCAATATGGTATGGTATGAGAGCCTTAGTAAGAACTACAACCAGTGCCATAATTAGACCGTGGTTATTACCATCATAGATCCACCATGCGTCAACTGGCTTATTTTCCTTTAAAAGCTTCATATATAATCCTTATGTGTTAGACCAAGTTACTTTCTTAAATCCTAGTACTTGAATAGTAGCATTTGATACAGATGCATCTTGTACACCAGTTAGACTACTAACCAGTTTCTGGAATTTAACAGAGATACCACCATTAGCATCAAGTTGAATAACTCGTTGTACTGATTTAGAATCCTTATCCTGATTAGCAATACCAGTTAATGGTTGTGCTATGGCGTGTACTGATTGTAACAACTCATCACCAACTAGTATTTGTGTATTATATCCAGTCTCAGGTAGTGCAGTATCATCAACCACAACCCTTGAGGATACATCTAATCTAACAACTACAGCGTTATGTCCTGCGAGCTTACCCATAGATGTTAGATCAGCAGCAGTATATGTTTTAGTTGTAAATGAGACAAAGTTAGTTGTAAGTGGATTATCAATTACATCTGATGCATAGTGGTAAGCACCTAATTTAGGCTGCTCCCTATATACATCCTCTACCCTATCAGCATTAGCCCTTAAGATATTACAAAGTGTATCACCAGCAGTCCAACCAGCTCCAACTCCGGGTTCTGATGTATTACCGTTAATTGTAGACCAGTAATATTTACCATCTTTAAATACACAGTCGTCCATATTATAAATACGTACTATATTATCTTCTGCACAACCTATGGTGTCCCATATCTGTACTGTTAAAAACTGCCTTCCTGTACTACCAACCACTTTAGCAGTAGACGGTACTGATGTATTAATATCAGATGAACATCCACTACCATTGGTTGTAGTACACAGCCCACTATTAAGGCCTGTAAAACCTATTTGAGAGTTACTCATAATTTATATCCTAATTAAGTTATGTTTACTTCACGTACCTTAACAGGGGCTGTAGCACCCTCACTATCGGAAACGTTATATGTAATGTAGTACGTGCCAACTGTTGAAATGTCCACACCAGCTACTGGTACTAAAGATCCACCGACCAACTGGGCATATGATGTAACTATATTACCTGTTATACTACCATCTTCAATATCGAATGCTGTAGCTCCAGGATCTGTATATGAAACAGCAGAATTGGATGACATTATTGTTATAGCTCCTAGTGTATAATACTTACTAGCATTGTAGTAATTATGACTATTCACATGTATAGCCTCTATGTCACTGGGAACTGTAGTAACGGCAGCCTGTTCTACAAGTTGCCAAGTAGTAGACCCCGTAGGTCTTGCATAGAAATTAAATATAGAACCTGATTTTGTTATTCTTAAATCAACTACTCCCATATCTACCCCTGCTGCATTAAAATAATGGTTAGTTCCATCATATCTAGTAAATACTTGAAATATATTAGTATTAGATGTACTCTTTATACCTATCTGTACACTATCTCCACTTGGATCAACAAGTCTTAGTTGTATATAATCAGATATATCAGTAAATGCATGGTCAAGAGCTAGCACACTAACATCAAAATCACCTACAATAGTAGTGTCTGTCCTAACTGCATCTGCATATCCATCACCTGTAAGATTACTATTACCATCAACCAACATCGTACCAGTAACTGCCCATGCAGGGTCTATAGTAGCACCATCAAAATCAAAAGTTATTAAACCAGTCTCTACAGGAACACTATCTGGATTATCACCTAGTAAAGTTATCTCTGGTATAGAATTAGGCACTCTCCAAGTATATAACTCGATACCTAGATCTGTAGTAAATGGTTTTAATACTAATTGATCTCCAGTATCATTAACTGGATTACCTATACTAATCTTATTAGGTTCTACTACACCAATATCTAATCTACTTCCGAGGTCATTTAATGTTAAACCTAACATAATCTACCTCCTTATTGTTCAGACCACGCATATCGTGTAGTGCCATTATCATTGAATGCTGTTAAAACCATTGGAAGACCTGTAACAGGACTGTTAGGTGGTGCAACACTTATTTTATTAGGTTCTAGATTACCAACATCAAGTCTAGTACCTAGGTCATGCTCCATTACTACTTGTATAGCCATTATAATCTCCTATTATACAACTTGGAATGCTAAGTACTGTGGTACGCCAAATGCATCTTGTACTTCTACAAGCTCACCAGATAATCTGATTGCATCGTGGATAGCTTGTATGGTTGCATCGTCTTGAGTTACCCTTGTGGTAATTAGTGTATTAAGTTCAGGTGTAGTGAAACACTCTTCACATCCTGTACCAGTAGTCTTCTCAGGTTTTGTAAAACCTACTTGTGTATTACTCATATTAATATGTCCTTGAATTCTTTATTTATTTATTAGCAGCTATACCTATCTATTATACAGGTCAGAATGGAACGATTATGGAAATAATGCTTGACAACAGTAAAAAACATGATATAATTCAATAAAAACAACAAATAAAACATATATTGGAGTTAAAATGAACGTTTACATGATGGTTGATGAGAATACAGGTAGAACAGGAACATGCCTAGATATATCAGAGTTTAGTAAAATACTGAATATAACAAAGTATAAACTATTGAAAGGTGGATCTGGTTATAAAGCAGTCAAATTAGGTGGATCTAAACTTAGAAGAGAGTATAAGACTATAGATGATGTATATAGTTGGTTCCAGAAGAATACAGGTAAGAAGATGAAAGCTTGGAGACATAAGGAATTCTATGTTACAGCATATGATATTAAGAAAGAACAGAGAAACAATGAAGAAGCAGTACTTAATATGATAGAACAAACTAAAGAAGAGTATGGTAGTAATGAAGAACTAGAGAAACAGATAAACATGTCCACTCCAGACTACATTGAAGAGTACTATAAAGATCTAATCAGTTAATACCTGTAGGAGCTCCTGAGAGGCTCTCTAAGAAGAGTTCTCTTTAGTGGAGTATCATTGCATACCAACATAACAGAAGTCCCTTAGAGAGACATATACTAGATATAGTAAAATAAATGAATTAATTTCAAGTTATTTTAACTAAATATGGGTTATTTCCATAATCCTTCCATTCTGGGGTGTATAATAGATAAGTAGGGGGTAGGGGGCGAGAGGGACTCAAGGGTAACTCAGGATAATCTAGGATAATCTATATAATCTATAATTTTCTTATTAAGACTGAAAGTCAGACATT
>JAUTBZ010060328.1:0-18039 GCA_032361785.1 Lepetodrilus galriftensis
AGTGAATGTATTTTGCAGTTGTAGCTAAGAACTAGTCCCAAACGACCATAAATATCTGTGATATTATGCCTTTAATATTTCTTAACTTTTATAAGCATTAGGAAAACTGACGTTTCTTTTGCGGTTCAGTATAGTTGACTGTGCTATAAAATACATCTTCTCTCATTGCAGGTTTATCAAATCCCAACTTGAAGTATGTTGAAGCTAGTCTTAGATGTTTGCGAACAATCTTCCTATGCAACACCACTGCAATTGATTTAGTTTTTCAGGTGAGTGAATATGTCTGAATAATCATCTATCATTGATTATAATTATTTTCTTCACGTTTGTTTTGCAAGATTGGACATGTCAGAAGTCTCTGTTGTTGTGTCAAGATAATAAATAGATAACACAAGGATGTTTAATATCAAGTCGGCATGCATAGGCGATGAATGAATTCAGTATTTAATTGATTTTCTTTTTTTCATTTTGTTTTTCAGGATGCCACAATAGTTCCACACCTCATCAATATCATTTCAAAATCCATCTGTACTCAAGAATGTATTACAACAATATTTGCCAATTGTTGCAAGGTATGTTTACAATAAATGGTATATTGATCAAATTGAGTAAAACAAAATGCAGATAAAAATCCCATTCCATTTATTTTTCACGTACATATGAAACATTATTTAGAATGTAGGAATATCGTTAGTACAATTTAATGTTATTTTCCCTATTGTGTTAATTTATTATTATTTGTTATGTTATTTGTTCTTTATATTATTATCTGTCATTGCAATTAGGATTTCATGATCTGATGTTTGTTGCAGGGCACTGAGCACCAGGATGCGCTGTGTATAAACGGAGCCATTGCCTCTCTGGCACCTCTCCTGTGTTGTGAAGTATACAAGGTATTGTACTCAATATGATCCAAACATTGAATAAATTGGTTCAAAATAATTCCTATTCTGTTGAAAAATTGATGTTTTTACTCCAATCTGCTAATGTCCAATAGACGTATGTGGTACGCTTTCTGTTCAGACTATCCTGTTAATTTATCTTTATAAGTACAGCTGTGAAAGAATCTTGAAACCAGCTGTAAGCCCTAATTAACAAAATAATAAATAATAATACTACTAATAATAATGAATAATAATAATAATAAGCTGTTAAAAAAGTGTAAAACTTAATTTAAAAAAGAAAGTAAAAAAGTAATAATGATAACGAATAATAATAATAATAATAATAATAATACAAAGTAATAATGATAATGAATAATAATAATAATAATAATAATAATAATAATAGTAAAGTAAATATTCTATCGTGGTTTTGTTTGTGTTTGTTTGACAGGTGCAGATGCCGACGTTGAAGTGTTTCGCCATCCTCTGCCATCAGAACAATCACGTGTGCCAGGCAGTGGCTACAGGTGGGCGTGAAACAATGTCATCATAAGTGTGTAACATGTTACAGTAGAGAAACATTGAGATGAGTGTATACATAATGTAGTTATCAACATGTAACTAGTGCAACACAAAGCATCACATTAATAGAATAATGATCGCTTCTTGTTCTTTCAGCAACTTACAATGGTGAGCCAATCCCGAAGCTACTTATTTATCTGCTGGCGCGAGACAAAACCTCCGAGATGCAGATGGCAGCGGCCAAGTGTATTACGTATCTGTATCGAGGAGGCGCCATTGAGGCTAGCGACCCCATCATTTCTCTCAAGGTCAGTTACATTCTGTTGTCTACATTTTTTAGATACCATTATTCAAATAATTAAAATCTCCTTAAATCTCTACCATAGTAGCAGAGCTTTTTCCCTTAGTGTGTGTTGGTCACCCTTAGTGTTCTGTCACCCATCCACGAACTAGCCAAGCTCGAACATGCTCGACTTTAACCTTCTCCCTGCTGGATAATGCACATACAGCTATTTATAGCATCTAAAGTTGCCTTCAGCATGGAGAGAGTGAACCGGAGTGGGACCATGTGCCACCACAATAATAATAATAATAATATATAATGTTCTTGTGTATGCTTTCATAGACATTGCCGACGTTGGTGAGGATGTGTAAGAAGGACCGGACGTTGGAGGAGAACGTGGAGGGTGCGGAGAACCTGGCGTACCTCATTGAGGTCAACCCTGACCTCCAGCGCCTCGCGTCCATCTCGGACCACGTCATCAAGACGCTGGCCGACTACCTCAAGTATGGCGATATCCAGCAGATAGGCTCACGTACACAGAGAAAGGTGGGATGATCAAGTTCTGCTTGGTGTAAAATGAAATAGATTGATTTAGGCTTGTATAATAATAATAATAATAATAATAATAATAATAATTGCATCATTCACAATAGTAGTGCTCTGTGTACATTAAAAATTATATTTTATTTAAATGCAATTCGTGTGATTTATAGTTAAAGTATATTGATTGGTAATAAATGTTTGATGACAACATGACTGCTGTATTGCATTTTCTGAAAAATTATTGTTCAAGATGATGAAGAAATATATTTCTACTAATTCATCGTGTTCATAATTCACTGATCAAAGCTGTTATATCCCAGTTGCTGTAAAAGTTCACAATTTGCATTACGGTAGTCATTGTTGGGGGAATTTAGCAATACTTTATCAAAATGTCGTAACAATTAAGTGGAAGCATACACATTGGTCTTCATGTGTTTTTTCTTTCATGTATGATGATGACTTGTTCAGTTGTTGACATGTAGAGACTTGAGTTGTCAGGATATTGACTGGGGGAATGAAATGAAACAAGCTGCATTCAAGGCATTCGCCTCCCTTGGTGCTAACGATGAGGATATCCGGAAAAAGGTGATCTTACATTCTTGTCAGTGTGTGAAAAGGGTTATCTTTCACTTTTAAAGTTGCTTGAACTAGGGTAGTGCTCCTTTCTAGCTGTGCTGTCTGTTCTTTCTGTCTGAGACATGTGCGGTTAGAAAGGAGCAACACCGCACAGTGTACTTTCTGTCTGGGACATGTACCAGCGAAATAGGTAGTGCAGACCGCACAGTACACAATCCAACATGGCTGCCACTGGCAATTTACTGTGCTGGCTCACTCCATTCTAAAGAACAGAACATGTACTGGACATGTGACAGAACATTAGAAAGGAGCACTACCTAGGTCAACAGTAGAGTTTCATGTACAGTTCCTGACATAGCTAAGCCTGTGTTTCAAAGAAGGGTCCTACTGTAGTCTACATGTAAGTCAGGATGTACGCCTTGGTTTTACTGTAACAGGAAATGACATAATACTTCATGTATGGAGATTCGGAAATATTTTGAGTACAATTTCATGCTCAAGCTCAGATTTTATATGGAGATTTATGAACCAAGCCTTCAGTTTAGCACACATGGCCCTGATATTAAGAAACTTTTGAATATGATTTACATACTCAAGCTAAAATCTTACATGGAGATTTGTTAAAAAAAGAAGAGTTGAAATCGTACTAAAAAATGTTTCATAATCTCGGGGGCCAATATTATGAACCTGGGTCTAAAAATACATTATAATATTCCAGATGTTACTTCCAAAAGTTCATCTCATCATCTTGCATAGATCATTAATACATTATATTATGGTTTGGGTGTAATATCTATAGTTATTTGTGTTGTTGTTCCTACAGGTAATTGCTACAGAGAAACTGATGGATCACGTTCTACTGGCCCTAAACAGTACGAATATGAAGCTCCAGATTGCTGCCACCAGGTGTCTCCACAGTCTGTCACGATCTGTACAACAGTTGCGTACAACGTTTCAGGATCATGCAGTTTGGAAACCTCTACTGAAGGTTTGTAATCCTTGTTTGAATCAAGATATAATGTGAAGTCAGTGTCTTATCCAGGCATTAGCATGTAATCATGCGCATATCTGTAAAATCTCTAAAGGATAGCATATTCTAGTGTTGTTTTAAAAATGTTATTTATATATTTATTTATTTATTTTTAAATTTTTTTTATATAATTTAAATTTTATTTATTTATTTTGTATTTAATTTTTTTAATTTTTAATATTTATTACATTGTCTGAGCTTCAATGTTCTGGTACTTAATTTTTAATTACATATTCAAATGTCAGTGTTCTAGTTTAGATAATATTCTGTAGGCGAATAACCTGTATGTTGTAGATGATGCAGAGCAATAACGATGAGGCGGTGGCCATAGCATCATCCACCTTGTGCAATCTCTTACTGGAGTTCTCCCCGAGTAAAGAGGTAAGTCTATGGGGTGTGTTCCATTGACTCTTGGACAAGCCTGTGCGTCCTGGACATGAATGGAATATGGGACAGGTGTGGCCAGGACGTGTCCAATTTGTCCAGTGTCTACATTCAAGAGGTGGTGTAGACTATTCAGCAGCAAATGTATGACGTCACAAACACAAACTACAATATTTGCCTCGGCCTTCTACTTCATGTGAATGGACTATACGGGCCGTTCCATTCACGGTCTGGAGACTCTGAACACGTTTGTCCAGAATGTGTCTCTCGGACTGTGATTGGAACACCACCTATATCTTTGTCTTTGTCAAGAATAAGCCAATTTACTTTTATATTTACACATAATCTACAGGGAATGTAAAGCTATTCCTCGGGTATATTGCACCCCTGTCCTGGTACAAAGGTAAGCCTATGTACCTGTTGAGAGTAATTGTGAGCAAGAATGAGTCAATTTACATATACATTTACGGTACACACTATCTACAGAGAATATAGGGCTGTTCTTCTGGTATATTGTAGCCTATCCTGGAGTGCGGTGCCATCAACATTCTGTCAAGTCTAGCGTCTCGGAACGAGTCGTCTCTCAGACTGAATGGGGTCTGGGGCCTAATGGTAAGCATGTTCTCATGATAAGGATTCTCTTGACTCTGTATTTGTACAACAACAGCAGGCTTCTTTCCTATCACTATTATCAAGCACTATTAGTGGTGTTTCTAGGTTCTACTTCTGGCAGCTAGATTGCTTTCTTTGACAATTTCTAGCTGACTCGAACCAGTGTCTGGTTTGTGGCACGGTATCTGGATAGTGAGCTGGGCTGCTTGATTTGCACTCTCGCCATAATGTGACATGCGTGCGCATCTATCAAAGCGGCTGGTCACTTTCTGACATATAGCGCAGCCCTGTTATTTCTCTCAGCCTAGTGCTTCTCTCATGATATCTCAAGATTTCTAAGAGTACATTTCTTTTGCATTAGTCGCAAATGGGTGAAAGATTCCCGCAGCGACGTTAAACTCCATATTCACTCACTCACACTTTTGCATTAGTGATACTGCACATCATAGATTTTTTTGTAGATTTTTTAATTAATATTTTCCATTGTTAGAAATATTATTTAGAAACAGATATATATATTTTTTAATATTGCGTCAAAAATGATCTTGTCACTTTAATCTGTGTTGGCAGAACATGGCGTTCCAAGCTGAGCAGCGTGTGAAGACCCAGATCGTGGAGACCCTGGGTTCGGACCAGCTGTTCCGCCTTCTGTCCGACTCGGACACCACCATTCTGATGAAGACGCTCGGTCTACTCAGGAACCTCCTCTCGAACAAACCAGTAGGTTCGAAATTTCCACCGTGCCAAGTAGGTTAAATTTTGTCATACATATATTTTGTGTCAGGCTCCTTGTTGGGCTGTAAACTGTTCTTCTCTTCCATCAAGCATGCAGGAATAAGGGCAACATCTATGTAACTAGCTGTACTTCAAGTTTTTTGTTTTCCTGTAATTTGGGATAGAGCATGTTCTGGTTGTTGTTCATTTCTTGCACACACACCAGGGCCCGAGATTACGAGTACGATTTCTGAGTACGATTTCATACTCAACTCAGAATTTTGTTCATAACCCTAGACTCACAGCATACTCAGGCTATGACGTCACATGACGTTTTATGAACAAAATTCTGAGTTGAATTTGAAATAATTCTCAGAAAGTTTCGTATTCACTCACTTTCAAGTATTTTATTTACCGTATTCAACATATTAAGTGCCCATCCCCAATAAGTTACTCATATATTGTATGGAATATAAGTAATGCCCACTGCACATTCCTTTAAAGTGAAGGAAAATGCAATGCTTTACAATTGCTTTACTTAATTTTGCAAAGGTCTGAAATAACAACCAGTGCAAAATTCTGGGTCTATTTTTGTTTCATATTTTTCACCCAAACCTGGTTGCCAAAAATTGTAATTATTCTATTGAAAGTGACTGCAATGTTTCACATTCATCGTGATTACAGAGTTAGTTCCCATTACTTTTCAATTTGTAGCCAATTTGTCAATTCAATTTATCATCTTTGTAATAAGCATTAACCTTTTGGATGTTTGGTACCCGGTAAGCTTACAGGGTGATTTTTTTCATTGAATACGGTATCCACATTGCACATATCTTTATTTCCACTTATTATTGGCATTATGTTGTTGATTTTGATAACATTAAATATATTTTGAATTTCAATGATAATTTTATGTACTTTTACTTAATGCCGATTATATAAACACTTATCTTGATTATTTTGTTTTCAGCATACAAATATTTCATTGCATGTTTCATTTAGTAAGCATCAAGTGTTGTGTTATTGAACATGTAGCGTATTTCAGCACATCGACAACATCATGAATGTATATGGAAATCAGGTGATGCAGGCAGTCGTCTTCATACTAGAGGGAGACCACTCTGTTGAGGTCAAAGAACAGGTGTGTATTTGTGTTTTAATATTGAGCTGTTCGATTTACACACATTATATTCTAGAATGGACATGCATGTCCATTAAGGTTTACAAAGCGAATGATCAGAAGAAACCTTTTTAAGAAAAACTTGTCAGACTACAAGATGACACATGCTTTCACTGCAGACGTTGTGTATCCTGGCCAACATAGCAGACGGGGACCGAGCCAAGGATGTCATCATGGCCAACGAAGACGTCCTTAAAAAGCTTATGTCATACATGGTAAGACAGACACTTTTGTGAATATTTAAGGATAATCTTCAGTTACGGCACTTAATTATTTCATTGGTATAATCTACGGTAATTACCGTAGATATCTTGTAAGTTGATTGAAACAGTTTAATGCATAAGTAAATTGATGAAATTGTGCTGAATTAATATGAATACATAACAGTGTATTTCTGGGTTAAACTATGTTCAGCTATAAATTTACTAATGGTAACTGACCTGCATATGACAGGCATAGTAATTTTCCGCTGATTTATTTGTCCAGGGGTCGATTTGTTTGCACTTAACGTGGCTTGGGATCTGCACTCCTGACCATGGGCTTTTTTTTTACCACAAATTTCTGTTACTATGTCTGGTATGATGTATTTGTTCAACCATGGGTTGTCGTCGCCGGCATTAAATTTTCGGTATATTTAAAGCTAGATTGCATCAATATGCATTTCAACTACTGAGGTACAATTCAGTCGCTGTTTTGTTTGCAGACCCACAGCAATGTGAAGCTACAGATAGCAGCCACGTTCTGCGTGTCCAACCTTGTGTGCAATGACGAGGAAGGTAATTATTTAAAACTCTCTTCTGCAATGCTTTACATATGATAACTGCATGCGCCGGAACAATGTTTCAGAATAATGCATTGGATCTTTGTATCTCACAAGTGACTCACTATACTACAGATAATGGAACATCGTTTCAGAATAATTCACTAGATCTGTGTATCTCATGAGTGACTTAATACACTAGAAAAAAATTGAACTATTTTCAGGTGCCTACGCACGACAGAATCAGCTCAGGGATATGGGAGTGCAGAAGCTTCTTCAACAGCTCCTCAGCACGCAAGACTCCACCCTCTACGAAAAGTTAGTTATCTCCCTTGTCCAATATTCATTCCATTTTCTTTCCCTATTCATAGATTTTGTTGCATATGGGTGAAAGATTCCCGCTGTAACGTCAAACAATAACTCGTTCACTCGCCATAGATTTGCGTGCATTGTTTAACACCGACTTTGCATGACCTGTCACTGCTCCTTTAACTTTCTGCATGCTGAAGGCAACAGGAGACGTCCTAACGAGCGGTGTCTGTGTATAATCCAGCACTGAGAGGGTTAAATGGATCTATACCAGCTAATACTACAGAACTATTGGAAGCGTATATTTGTCCTTTACGTTAGATTTACAAATAATATGAATATCACTGTGTTTTTTTACAGAGTGAAGACCGCTTTACAACAGTTCTCTTAGGGCCGAGTCAATCCCACGGACAGTTCAGCAGTGTTCTATCAGAATGGAAACATATATATATTACTTTGTATAGTAACTTGTATAGGGAATAAACATTTATCACACCAGTTTCTCTCTACTTGCACTACTTAATGCTTTTGAGACGGGAGTTGCTGTATTGAATATAAGATTTCAGTTTCTTGCATTTGTGAGTCACGCGAGACTTTGAAGCAATGTGTTCATGAACACAATCTATACATGATGTTCTAAGTAAATTCTATACTTGTCAGAAAAATAACTAGTTGCAGTTCTGTAGCTAAAAGATGCCCTGTTTACTATTTTTCTATCTATTATGGGCATCCTTTAGCTGCAGATGACACTTTTCTTCTCGATCACATGGTCAATATCCTCGGCCACTGCTGTACCCACAGCAAGCAACGCACTTTGAATATACATTATTCTAGTCACTAACTTTATTAGAGTAGTAAATACTCTCCTTCAAAGGAGGATTAATGACGGGTACCACCATAGCTTCACAATTCAGAGGTCTGGGATACTTTCCCCTTACTCTCTTTGACCGTGGCCACAGCTGTCTGCAGGTCAAAGCGTTTATTCACTACTTTCAGCACTCTATTAGAGATAGCGGGCCCAGTCAGTCCATCCTGGTAGTCAGTTACCAATTCCTCAAATATGGCATCAAATTCAGTATCGGCCATATCTGCTGAATGCCCGGGCCCAGAGATTACGAAACTTTCTGAGTATGATTTCATGCTTAGACTCAAAATGTACATGACGTTTTATGAACAAAATTCTGAGTTGAGTATGAAATCGTACTCAGAAAAGTTTCACAATTTGATGCATTAAATTTGATGCATTAACTGATCCATGAAGGAATCTGTGAGCAAACATTAGAGTTATGTCCCCCTTGCATGATATATAATGAAGTAAAAGCTATACAGACCTGGGGTGCGTTCAAGCTAGAATACAAGAATACAATACTTTCCCCCACATGTATTGCTCGTTGAACGGCTTTGTGCGTACTGCTTTTCCTACACAGCGCACAGCCTCCAGACCCTAGTGAAAAGTATTAATACGTATTGCTACACGTGCTGACTGAACGGCTTCTGTAGCCATACATAGCAATAAATATCGATACGTATTCTAGATTGAACGCACACCATGTTCAGGTTGTCTATCGAGGTGTTACAGTGAAAAGCTTGTTGGAAGTACAAACATGATTTTATGTATGTCAAGTGAATGTACTTTGCAATTATAGGTTAAGAACTAGTCCAAAACAACCATAAATAAATATGCCAACACTAAGCCTAACCACATGCTGGGAATATTGGGCGCGAGTCCGGGAAATAGACCGCAAGGCTGGGTTCGTGTCTGGCGAATAGACCCCAACCGACGAATCACTTTCGTCTATTTTTAGCCATATTTGATTTATTATTTAATTCTTTTTTTTTTACCTCGTAGTAAAACTATTCAAATATGAAAAAAAATATTCAAATATTGAAAACATGCGATTTGAATGAGCTAACATAATTACATGTAGTAATAACACAGGTAACATAAAATATACTGGATGAAGCTGATTTTCTATATTGTTTTCACAATTTCTTATTGACGCCCTACTTTGAGCTATTGACGATCTACCAGACTACGGTACTTAAACTATTGACGACAACAAAGTGACACTATTGCTTTACAATTCTCAGCTATACAGCTATAAATCCTGCTTGCTCAATACTGTTGTTCAATTCCACACTTGACTGCACTCTATGACAGCCATTGACGTAATGAATGAAATGGAATTACACCGATTGAACAGTCAGTGTGAAGTAAGACTAGGCTACCACATAACCTTCAAGATATATTTTTATTCAGTATATTAATACAAGACTACTGGAATGGGAGAATTTTAACTTGTGGACTCTGTGCATGGGATTTGACCCAGACATCATTTAAAGGCATGATACTAGTATCACAGATATTTATGGTTGTTTTGGACTAGTTCTTAGCTATAATGGCAAATTACATTCACTTGACATACAGAGATGTCCTACCGAGCAGTGCATTTGCCAAATCCAGCATGGAGAGGGTTAAACATTGCTCAATGTCAGAGTCTGTGATGAAGATCTTAACATCGATGGTTTTTCTGGATTCTAATGTAGGTGATGATAAATACAGATATTTGTATGGAAATTTGATAGTTCAGTAGAGTAGTGAAACAGAGGATCATGCCGATCATCCTGGGATTCGAACCTGAGTTGCTGGATTTCGAGTCCAATGCTCTACCGACTGAGCCAAAGGGGTAACCCCGCTGGCTGAGACCAGTAGAAGTATCTTATATCACACCCAACTACTCCCAATCCACATGGTGACTCGTCCTCGAGTTACTAATTCAGCCACTTCCGAGTCACCGGGGAGCTAGGAATCCTTTGGGCATCAATCTGGGGACCATATAGAACATAATCTGCATAGTTTAGTTTGATTATAACAAAGAAATGCCATCCAACCACTTTCCATGGCCTTTTATCAATGTTGGCTGGCTGACAATATAACAGAACAATGACAGGTATGATATATTTAATATATAGTGGGTTTTTCATAACAAAGGCGATATGCACACAGAATCAGCAATATAAAAACAATTGGTTCAAAGGTGGTTTATCTGCCTGGAATGAATGAAAACATACTAAATGAATAACAAAGAGTTGCATAGGAGGCTAACAGCAGTGACTTTGGTGGAAGTGATGTATAAATAATAAGTACAACATACTTAGTTATTGTAGGTTGTTTCCCAATAATGAACTTGCTGACAGATCATGAAAATAAGATTTCTAGTACTAGAATGGTACTGAAAATCCAAAAGACTATAAACAATAAGACTTGGTTATGGAATTTCTAAATCTCCAAATAAGTAGATCGATGCCTTGAACAATAGTCAAGTACACGTACAGAACAATGGTCAAGTACATGTACAGAACAATAGTCCAAGTAAATGTACAGAACAATAGTCAAGTACACGTACAGAACAATAGTCAAGTACACATACAAATATGTACTTTTCAGCTGCCTTTAGATCTGGAGAGGAAATCGAAAGTTTGTGCTTTTGACATCTTTGGTTAAAGGTTAAAGTGAAACAGATAATAATACTAATTGTTCCATTTAACTAAATAATAAATATCCCATTCAAACTCGTACAACCACATACATGTACCGGAATGCTTGTAACTGGTCTACCACTCGGCTACATATGTTGAAATTTACATTGGGTTGAAATTCATTCAAAGATTCAATGAGTTGCATACATGTCATGGCACATCATGTTCATAAAAATATTTATATAAAACTTTCTTAGTCCAATAATATATCTGTATATATATACTAGTAATCTATATTACTTGAACGAACTATGAACAATAATAATTTAATTTTCCAAAAATATTTTGTCTTTTCAAAATTCTACTTGATTATATACCAAACCTACTAAATGAAATTATGAATGGGTACACTATTTGGTCCCCACTATTCAAGGATATGTAATCATCCATGCATCGTATTGAGGTATTTTGTCGCAAAATCTTCAAAAATACAATTGGTGGAAATCTGGTTTAATACATCCTCTAAGTGCATATCTAATCTACTGAAATCACACGAGTAATACAATCTAACGATATCTCAACAAATATATTTATATTACATATATGGCCATTGTCAAGTTGGTTGACATATTCAATATGTCTAACATTAAATAGTCCAGAGACCATACGGTAATCAGGAAATAAGTCACATATCACAGAATTCAAACTTGGTTTTACAGTAAGCTCCACATTGTACACACACAGCAGATGTATTATTATTAGTATACATGTGTTATTGATTGATATAACTTTTCCTAGTCTACCGAAGAACAAATGGAGATTTTGATTAATCCTTCTGGGAAAATGTAAGGGTGGTTATATATATCGTCAGTTGTCGGGGCAAATATCAATAAATAAATCGGATAAAGGAAAATCTTCCATTTGAACCCTCTCCATACTGAATTAGACACAGGCACAGCTCTTTAGGGCATTTCCGGTTGCCTCCAGCATGGAGAGAGTTAATGACAATATAATGGGAAAGTATCCATATTTGGAAATTGTACGAGTAGAGATAGAAATACAGGAAAACTGGCAATGTCTTTATCATGGACGAACTACTCTCAGGACGGGAAGTCTGCTAGGCCAGAGTTATTTAACCCTCTCCATGCTGAAGGCAACTGGAGATGCCCTAAAGAGCAATGCCTGTGCATAATCCAGCAGGGAGATGGTTAATTCCCTGGTTTACGGATCTGCAGACCCAATTTCTTTCCATTTTGGAAAATATTTCCTCTTATTTATTTACAATATTCTCACTGACAGCACAGCCATCCTAATTATTTTTTATAATGAATGGTGATAGAACACTGAGAAGTACACAACGCAGAAAATTCAAGACCGACACGCAAAGGTTACAAAAAGGTCTAATTTGAAAAATGTATATGTAGGCTACTGGTCTGGATTTAATATGAGCTAGGATGCTTGGGTTTCATTTATTAACATTCTCCAAGTGAAGATGCCTTATATACCAATTACTTTAATTAATGGAACTTGGAGAATGTGAATTACATGGCATAATATAATGTTAAAAAAATGCAATTCTAGATCTTGTATTAATTATGAGAAAACATTTGTTAAGTAGTGAGATTCTGCAATGTTCAGTAACTGTAAGTTTTATAGATGATCTGAATATAGCATTACTGGTCGGGCTATATTGGAACCTATGATGTAGAAGCTGGTGGTATGATACAAACATAATCCGTTTTTATGGCTAGTCGAGATTCATTTACCGGTACTTGAAAAACAAATCCAGTGATCAACACTGACGTCCCTGCACACATGATTAACAGCGGACGGCAATACATCAGACTCCATTACAGTTTGGACGGCAGCTTGATGTGGTGCGAGTCTGTGTGGTTCCTGCTGAGTCTGAGGGTCATCTTGATGACCTTGATCATGCGGTCAAGGTCGTGGAATGGCACGGTCTTCACGATGGGGATGTATATGCAGTGGTCGATGAGGTACTTGGCCTCGTGGGGGTACCGCTTGTTCATGGTGGCTGCTGGGTGCATGGTGGCGTGGCCGTTCTCGGGTTCCACAATGTTCAGCTGAGTGGCGCCGCGGTATGCGTACACGCCGAATGCGTTCAGAGTCTCCACAAAAGTGTCAGGATTTTCCTGGAGGGACGATAAGAGAAAAAGCATATTACCTTGGGTAGAAGTCGTGATTATTTCGCTCACATTGCGGCTTGTTAGTTTCTAGCAGTAGCAAAATCAGCAACAAATGTACTGCATGCTCATGTAGTGAATCTTGTAAGTACTGTATGACAATTGTAAAAGTAACTATTTGGGAAGGCCCTATTATAATTGATCGATCGTATATGTTTCCTCTGAGATGCTCCGTTTCCACAAATATATCAACATCATCATGTATTAATTATTGTACCATAATAATTAAATTTCCTCAAATTTGATTGTTCAAAATGGTTGAAAAATGTGTGGTCTAATTGTGATAACCCTACAGGAATTTTCCATTAGACTAGAAGAACAATCGGAATAATCATCATTTTTTGAAGACGTGGGCAATTAGTATACACCCTGTAAATTAATTACCAGTAATACTACCCATGCCAACTATTATATACCAGCTCGGACAATCTCTCAATAAAGTACTTACAACGAGAATAGGAAACAGCCAGTAGTTGTTGATCTTGGCAAGACCTCCAACGACCTCAACGTCGGCCGGCAGCCTGTTCTGAACGTACTCCCCGCGCACCCTCCGCGTGCAGAACTCGCTCATGCTGAACCCCGACTGCCGTTCCACCATCATGTGCAGCAGTGCCGTGGACGGCTGGTGGCGGATCTTCGTCATCATCTCACTGGGGAAGCCCCTCAGCATCTTCATGATCCGCAGCTTCATGTCCACGCCAAGCTTGCGTAGCAGGAACATCATGGGCTTCATGAATCGCGGACAGTTCAGCAACACGTAGACCATGACATACTTGAGGACTTTCTTGAGGTACTCCCCGTTGCCTTGGTCTGGATAGCTGTCCTGGAGCTGGGACATTTTCTCGTACAAGTCACTGTCTCGTATTTTCGCGATGGCTCCTCCGAAAGACGTGTAGAACTTTATGATTCCGAAGCTGAAAAGTGCGATGTCGCTTAGCGGATGTCCCATATGTTGAAAGCCATTGAATGCCTCTGCACAGTCTTCTATCACATCGAGTTTATGTTTCTTTGCAAAATGTATTATAGGCTCCATGTCGAATAATTTCCCATAGAGTTGAGCCACCAGAATGGCTACAGTCTTGTCCGTCACTAAGTCGTCCATTATCTCGTACTTTGGAGCGACGTCTTCGATATTTATATCCAATGGCACAACTTTCAATCCATGCTCCTTCAGAATGTGCACCATTGATGGAATGTTGATTGCTGAGATAATGACCTCTGACCCTCGGGGAAACTGCTTGACCCTAAGGTAAAGGTCAAGGCCACTTCTGACTGACAGTGAAGCCAGGACATGGTTGGAATTACTGTGAGAAGTCCACAGGTTCTGTAATTCCTTGGTTAGTGCTGCCCTGTCTTTACTATAGTCTATACATTTTAGTATAGCTGATGTCAAATGTCTAGCTTCACAATCTGAAAGACGATACAGTAATATGTTTATTTACTGGTATCCATTTATTATTTATTCTTCATAAACTAGTGCTTTTAAAAATAACATAAAATTTAAATAAATAATATAAATATAAAGTATCATTACAGACTATACAGTAAACAAAGCTTTAAATTGGAAATCCTAGATTAGAATATTATAGTTGAAACTCACCGATATGCAAACATGTGTACGGTAGGATATTTGAGTAGGCCATTACTGCATCTTTATGTCACCACCTGTTAAAATACATTTCAATTATTGATTATCAGCTGATATTTCCAATATAAATATGTATTTACCGGTAGTAAACTTTATATTATAAAATATTAAAGGCATAATTATAAATATCACAGATTAAGTTGTCGTTTTGGACCAATTGGAATTAAAAATGCAAAGCACATGCACCATACATATAATCGCTTTTGTACCTCAAAATATTGTTTTAGTTAAAACATTATATTATTTTAGTTAAAATTCCATTGCAGTTTACACTTCCTGTATAACCCGAATAAAATACCATAAAATCTCACATTTTCTCTTGCTTACTTCAACTAAGGGAGATAACTCTTAACATTGAACACGGTCAAAGTAACCGTTCACGACCACTGGCACAAATATGGAAATGTTGATATATTAAATAGTATAAATACTAAAATATTGATAATTAGTGAGACATGTGGAATAAGTAATTGGTCTATAAAGAAATTAAGTGTAGTCAAAACAAATGTATTTATTTTCATGTAGAACCATGCTAGATCACTGTATAGGTCAACCATCTGTGATAGTATGTCTTTAATGGTATTTTTCAAATGTTCCCATTTTACAAAGTTCAATCAAAATCTGGAGATTACTACACTCAGATACATTAAATCCATCCATATTATTCAGAGACATGTTAGAAGAGAAACGTCAAGGTGTGGATGCATTGGTGAACCGTGACAGCCAAAAGTTCACAGTCACCCATCCATGAATGCCTCACTTTACTACCTGAGCAGTCAGGCGTGCAATGTCCCTGTAGGACCATTACATTTGTCATATTTGAGAAGTACCATGAGTATAGTAATTATTTTGCAAGAAATCACTTTCAGTCTATAATTATTATTTGGAATATGTGTGTGGATATAGCAAAGTGCAATGGTGAGTGTTTATGGACGTCTAGAGTCTGGATAAGAAGTGGATATATATCAACTCTAATAACACCCTGGCTAGCCGGGATATTCCAGGAACTATCAATTCACAGTATTTATTGGCTTAGCACTTATCAACAGATTTCTAGGGAGCTTCTCTCAGAGCAGATTACAGCGACAATAACAAACTTCACTAGAGCCATACAATCACAGATAAGTTGTCGTTTTGTACAACCTCAAGAAGGCCCCTTTTTTAATGCCATTCAAACTATATACTAGTATCTTATATAAGATCCACTGGACGAATGTAGACTATATAATTATATATTTACAAACAAAAAGGAAATTTGATTATATTAATCATACCAGTGTGGATTAAAAATAAAATGCTGAATACAAATAGATAAATATGAACAGGTAATAAATATTGGTTATATTTATTTATAGTTTGTTTATATGTTGCCAATAGACACATAGATCACAAGAGTGCCACATTGGTATTTACTGAATACCTTAGGTGACCCCTTTTAATCTGTCCAAAAGGTTTCTAATTTCCTCTTACTACTCTTAAATAAACGTAAGAATTTTAGTGCATTGTTGAAATTTCATGGTTAAATGCACCTAATACCGGTACCTGAAAGTATGTACCATTTCTCTACACACAAGTATATTGGGCAATAAGATACATTTTCTGCATGTCTCACTGGTTTTAAATTAAATATTTTATTTTTGTATTTTTTGTTTCGTGATAAAAAACATAACAAACTATATTTGTCATCTACAAGCAGTTAAGAAAGCCATTGACAATGTCTATATTTACTTCACACTTCAGTCTCAACAATTTACCATTACAGGGTTTACACTTGCCTGGGATATTTCTTCCAATGGTAAAGGTATCCCAACGGGGAGAAGAAATTCATAACATCACTATTCGGACGAATATGTTTTAAAGTTAGTTTCTATCGCTGCATTATACCATACCAATGATGGTCATTTATTGTTTTCTCAATTAAATGTCAGTAACGATTATCAGTCTCATCTAACATGTTCACTGCCATCTACTAAATAGTAATACTACGTACTATCATAGTTGATTAAATGCTTGTTGTGATAGTACCGTACATAGTATTAATACTATTTAGTAGACCTGTATATAATTAAAACATAATAATTTAACAATAGCAAATTAAAATGTGTCTACTACCGACAGATTGTGAAAGTAGCAGATGAGGAAAAATAGGAAAGCAGGACACCATTAACTGAACATATCAACGCAGGAGTGACTGGCTTCTCGGGGTTAGAAGTTCTCACTCGCCCGGCGGCGACATTCTTTTGTTATGGGCGAGTATCCTTTTAGGGAAATCGCTATTCTTATTTGACTTACCAGCCCATTGACTTGTTCAAAGTTGTAAATTTTTGCACTAACTTGAGTAACTTCTAACCCTGTCTTCTCCTGGAAAATGATCTAGAATGTTCGTAAATGCTCGGAATGCGAGTCCTAGTCCTACAGAAACACCATTTATGTCAACAACAGCTGTCAGGAACATTAAACCTACTTTTAACTTTATTAGAAACCATAGACATCACGGATATGGATTTTACCATACTGTACACAGGAAGCCGACATTTAATTGTATTTGATACACCACAAATTAATTTTAGTAGAAATATATTTAAAGGCATAATATCACAGATATTTATGATTGTTTTTGACTAGTTCTTAGCTATATATTGTATCTGCAAAGTACATTCACTTGATAATCATGTTTGTACTTCCAAAATGCTTTCCACCGTTGTGTGGTTGACAAATCCCCACTGCAACCCCAAGATAGACAACCTGAATATGGTCCATATGTGTTTGCAGGTGTTGCTTCATTATATATCATGCATGTGGGACATAACTCTAATGTTCACTCACAGATTTATTCACTTAGGTTTCAATTTTTACGAGTCCCGGGGACGCATGGTGATATACTTTTCGCGTCCCAAGTTAGAAAAAGGG
>JAUTBZ010060439.1:0-18034 GCA_032361785.1 Lepetodrilus galriftensis
ATTCATATTTGAACAATATTTTTTGCTAATAACGTTCTAAAAAATGCTAAACTAGCCATTTGAAGAAACATGTCCTGGCACTGGAGATGTCCTTTAATTTAACCCTCTCCATGCTGGAGGCAACCAGAGATGCCCTAAATAGCTGTGCCTGTGCCTAATTCAGCATGGAGAGGGTAATTGATCTAGGGACATATTTTGAATAGGAATATTTGGGTGAGAATAAGGTGTCACAGAGTCTAAATTTATCAATCTACATACACTCAGTCAGTTTTGAATAATATAGATTGGATATTTATTTGTCCTAATCATTTTATTATGCTATTAACAATATATACTATATGTTTCATTTTTCTTTGTACCATTTAAACGTACCTACCAAGGACTTTCACTGAAACCATGCAGGAATTTGATACGTATGCCATGATTACAAAAGGCTGAGACAGTAATGTTCTTGAATGAGACAAGAAGTCAGGAGTTGAAAGTAAGACAATTAGATTTATTTCCTACTAAGTCGCCTTTCTGGATAGCATTGAAGATAGGATTCTTTTTCTGTGATCCCATTATGTCCCTTTTTTTACCTTCCCTTGGGCTTTGGCTGTGTTTAAGGTCGACAGAATTGTGTCTTCGTTTCTTGCACAGTAAATATCTTGTGTGTCTCCATCTCTTAGTATGCCAGGAATTAAATTATCTCAACGGTGACAATACTTCCTCACCAGGTCAGCTATAGTTTGCTTATAACAAAATAATAATAAATAATATTGGTAGAAAATTACTAGTTTAGTTATAGTTTATTTGTATTGTTGGATTAACTTCATTTGGTGTACTTGTAATTTTAAAAGTTTTGTTTAAATCTGGAATGTTTCATCATCGCAAGTGAGTGAAAGATACCCGCAGCAAGGTTAAACTCCATATTCACTCACTCACTCACTCACTGGAAAGTTTTACTTTTCAATTCCAGCTTCAAGATTTGCCATGGAATATGGATTATAATTTATAAACTTTTAATACATGCAAAACAAATATATAAAAGAGAAAGATGGAAAGGAAAGAAAACCCTTGATGTTCAGAATGTAAACAATCTAAGGTTTCTGTTCATATTTGCTTAAACTTCTTCCTGCTCATGAAAACAGAGTATAGTTGTTATTTATATGTTGTTATTGTGCAGAATACCCAGTTTTACAAGGTGAGGGTCATATCCATGGTTCTACTTTATATGACCTCTATGGTAAATAAAATACAAATCCATATACTCACTTGTACTTTTACTAAAGGCATATCTGTCCCTGTAAAAGAAATAATTGTATTCTGTTGAAAAGTACATAAAATTCCAACAATATAAATAAACAGGATCAAAAATAATAATAGAATGGTTTATACCATTACTGTCAACAGAGATTAGAAGGTGACAGTGTAGCAGAGAGTTGGTGAGAGATTAAGAGCATGGTGGTAAGGCTGGACCCAATGTATTGATCTCGCTGTTCACCAGACATACCACGGTCTGGACACAGTTTGCAGAGCCAGATCTGCCTCATTAATACACACACTGGTCTCTCACTTAGACCCATAGTTATCTACTCATAGCAAGGTCATTTCACTAGGGAAATTGGCTCAAATCTTTTCAAACTACACTGATCTAAGAGGAAAATTGACAAGCTTAGTGGCCATATTTGGATGTAATTGCTGCCGTTGTCCCTCCGGAGACTACATGGCAATTTCTCAATAGGTCCGGCCTAATTTCTGTCAATAATGTTCAGTTTGTATTCCCATTGTTGATATACTGGTGTGTATGTGCAGGTCTATGTTGTATATGAATTGAGTTTGATAGAGGCAATGACAACATGGAAGGCTTTTCTCATGATGGTCGGGGTTGATCTGTCTCTGCCTTGCTTTGCTATCTGTCCTTTTACTTCTCTGTCCTTCTGTTCCCTTTTCTGTCCTTTTCTTCTCTTTTCTATGTTTCTCTGTTCTCTGTCCTGTTCTTTCTTCTATGTCCTTTTGTTCTCTGCACTTCTTTCTTTGTTGTCCTCTTCTATATTCTATGTCCTTCTGTTCTTTCTTCTATGTCCTTCTGTTCTCTGCCCTTCTTTCTTTGTTGTCCTCTTCTATATTCTATGTCCTTCTGTTCTTTCTTCTATGTCCTTCTGTACTCTGCACTTCTTTCTTTGTTGTCCTTCTCTTTATATGCTATGTCCTTCTGTTCTTTCTTTGTTGTCCTTCTGTTCTCTGCCCTTCTTTCTTTGTTGTCCTCTTCTATAGTCTATGTCCTTCTGTTCTCTGCCCTTCTGTTTTTTCTTCATTGTCCTTTATTCTCTCTTGATTATCTTTCTGTTCTGTTCTCTCTTCTATTCTCTCTTATGCTGCTTAACTGTTCTGCTCTAATAGTGGGCTTCTCTGTTCTGTTGTTCTGTTTTTCTCTTATGTCCTGTTCTGAATCTCAGTTCTCCTCTGTTATTTCTCTGTCAGCTTCTGCGTCTCCATTCTGCTTCTCAGTTCTTCTGTCCTGTCGCTTTATCCTGTCTGTGTTCTACTCATCTGACCTACCACTGTCCTGTCGCTTTATCCTGTCTGTGTCCTACTCATCTGACCTACCACTTTGTCCTACCTCAGTCATACCACTGTCATACCAATTTGTCCTACCATTGTCCTGCTCTGTCCTGCACTATCCTACCACTCTGTCCTGCCTCTATATCCTGACTGTGTCCTACTAACCTGTCCTACCACTTTGTCCTACCACTGTCATACCAATTTGTCCTTCCATTGTCCTGCTCTGTCCTACCACTATGTCCTGCTTCTCTGTCCTGCTTTGTCCTGATTCAAGGTAATGCATCCCCATAAATTTTATCGTTTCACCCGCAGCTTTCAGTCAGATAGAAAAGTGGTTTACTGCCATTTTCATTGTTGACACAACCCACGTAGCATTGGTCTACTGTTTTGTCTTAAGTGCGTCATGTGCATTGACGAAAGTGCTTTATAGAAGTACGAATGTGAGCCTTTATTTCTATCTCTTGGTCTACCTGTAAGTTGAGGTTGATGAGTGTGGCTGGATATACCATACCATTATGTACGGGCATCTGTCTCAGAATCAAAGATGAATAGAAATGTCACAGGTTCATGAGGGGAATAAGTACATGCATAATCTAAGACTAAGTCTCTGGCTGTTTAGCATTTGATCTTTACAGAATGAAGGTGTACAGTTCATACATTTATGAATGTACAGCAATAGGTTGCAGTCCTGGTCGATCTATAATTTATTAACAATATTTCCAAATTCAGCTTATTCTTAGTTTGAATAATTAATATAAAATGTTCATATCATTTCATTTTATACAGATTGACCTATTTAATCATACCAGTTTTTCTGTTTTTCTCAAAATAATTTAAATATCGATATTATATACATATCACAATATCACTGGATATATTCTAGTTTCTGATGTACACATTTCATATTACAATATACACGCATACATAAGAATTAAATTACACTACATTTCTGTTAGTGGATATCTGAGAACTGGATATAAATTGGATGCCTGTGCTGATCTTATGACATGTTTGTCTCCGAGATGAAGAACCGCATTTATTTCTATATGTGGCTTTTATCTGTTCAATCTGAAATATGATGTTCACATCAGGCAGCACCATATACATACTAACTTCGGGACCATTGTCTTTACCATTGTACTGGTAGCAAAGTATTGGTGCATTGCTTAATCTTTATATCAATGATATTTTAGCTTGTAATGAGTAATAAGAGTATCAAGCTAGAACTATGTACTTTTAAAAATACTAAGCTAAACTGACAAGCTGTGATATAAGTGAAAGAATCTTACAAACGGCTCTAAACCCAAATTAATTTTAAAAATAATAATAAATAAATAAAAAACAATAACTTTAGCATTTGTAGTATATATTAAGAAACCTGGTAAAATTGGAAAGAGTTTTCATTATTGGAATTGGTTTACATTTTAATCAATTATTGAGTGTCCCATCAGGTGTTGACATTTTACGTTGGCACTCATTAGACATTCTGAACATAATTTATTTCAATCTTCTGACAGTTGAATCCACCTGAGTATCCAAATTTAAATTTTTCAAAGTACAACTTCCTGATCGGTAGATTACTAACCATTCCATATGGATGTATCAATACCATGTCAGTGGAAACTCAGCACGGGCAAGAATTCACAATGTCTCTAGTGTATTTGATTATCACTTTTATGTAGTAACTCTTGTACATCTCTTCTCCAGCATGTTTGCATTCAGTTGGCAAGATCTTCACACTTATCGCGAGTGGATGTAGTAAAGTACGTTCAGCGGCAGTCACAATAGTCTCATTTATGTAGTCTCCTACAATTATTTCCTCATTTCAGTCCCAGTAGGACCGTAATAGGACCATAATAGGACCAGTAAAAGTCTGGGATACAGTGTAGAACATGCATCTTAGCCACTATGTGATAAGTCTTGATATATTGCAGTTGAATTGTTACTTCATGATGTAATAGTACTTGAACGGAAACATTTTGGATACCTTGTGGAACACCACATTATCACGGATTCTCACAATATCATGGAATACCATATATGTAACACCACATACATATACAATGCCCTATGTGCATACCATATTTAATCATTGATGGAATATATTGTGGTACCGTATGTTATTGAATGCAGTTGCAATAAAAAAAATGCAATACCAAATATGCAATACCTTCCAATACCACCTACAATACCAAATTGAATTCTAACAACTAACAATACCAAATTGAATTCTGCGTATACTACATGCAGTAAATATTGGAAAATATCATAGCATTCCTTATTGGATACCACTTAACATGCACTACCAATTGTAATCCCTCATGGAATATATGTGCCATATGCAATATGTTACCATATCTAAATCAACATATAATCACATCACATACAATGTTTTCCAATTTATACCACACCCATTACGTGAGGCAATATCTCATACCATGTTATATCGCTTTACTTCCAATTTACCGAGTATCGAGGACAATTTGAGGACATTTTTCATTCACATTACTCTGCCCGTATCTCACGTTGAGATCTATGGAGGGCCATGACAGTTTAATCTCCCAACCAGTGAAGTGCATTCAGTATGTCAGGGAAATAGCTGTGCCAATGTGATCACTTATATTACATTCCACTGACATTCATCTCAAGCACTAGCCGATAGTGCAAGTCTCATAGAATGGTAATTGCATTCATTGAGGCCTGGGAGTATGGTGTTCATCATCTATTGTTTGCATGAATGCGTGGTTGTGAATAACAGCAAGGTGAACTACCATCATACACGATGTTGCCTTTAGCACCGGAATACAAAGCAGCAGTGGCAATGTGGGCTTCGTTTGTTTTGGGCACTCAAGGGTTGAGTCAAGTACTCTATGCACATGTGCATTAGCAGCGGAAAAAAAAAAATGTTTTTAAAATAAAGCAACGATAACATGACTCCATTGTTGACGGCATGCCTGACCAATCATTAAGGACTGTAGGCAGTTCAGAGTGCACATGCACTGTTCAGTGACATCACAACTATTCTCAAGCCCCGGTAAATCAGGAAGTATGTTCACATGTTGAGTGTTGCGTTCTTGGCATTTGATTTGAAGTTACCCACTCAAAGTGACACTGGTGTCTAGAACAAATACGGTCATGGAAGCTATTTAAAATTATATGGTTTCAGCGGCTATTTACTGTACACTAAACAAACTGATACTGTGATTAATATTTTTAATGAAAATAGATAAGTAATAATTGCAAATCTTATCTATAGAATCCATGACATTAGGACAATTTACTTTAATATTGTCCATAGAAATGAATTTGCAAATATTCTCCTGACCATAAGCTACTTTATATATGGGTATGATCAGATGGGTATGGTCAGCAGGGAAGCTAGAGGAATGTCAAGCATACGGTTGTCCATGCATCTTATCATAATTGTGGTTGGAAATATATTTTAGAGAAACCATAAACCAAGTAATGAAATTGAACCTCTGAAGCATGAATATCAACAGAATCATGCTGACATATATATATATATATATATATATATAGCATGCCAATCAGGACATCAATTACATGCGTAAACCCTGGAATAGCCAGAGATACTAAAGCAAACAACTTAAAGCGAACTCTCCTGATGAAGGAAGCAATGTGCAGCTGATTGAGTAGACTATGTGGCCGCCATAACTGTCGTATTTGACCAGCTCACCGAGAGCTAAGAGAAGACGTGGCTCAATTCATAGATGGACACCAGTTATATTTCTCTTATTGATTCCCAAAGTGGTCAGTTCCTCTGCCCGACCAGATCTCTCCAGCACTTCCAGATATGATCATAGAGATTTTCAGGGAACCCAGTATTTAAAGATGGTGGCTCAGTTTTATTACCCCTGGGACGATCATCACATCAGAGTATCCACGTACGTCTATCCTTAGACAGGCACTTTCACCGGGAACTTGTGATGTACGGAGCATGAAAATCCATAACTACGTCACAACATATGTAACGCTTTCATTTGATACAGTGTCCCTGCAACTGAACGTGTGTTATGGATTATTGCATCCTTTGATATATCAGAAATTCCAATTCCTGTAGAATGTCCAGACAGCTGTTATTTTCGTTGTCGTATCAAGTTTAGATATTTGCCATGGTAAGGATAATTCCTAGCATAGACGGAAATTTGGAACAGCGTTATCAATAAGTAATATACTGCATGGAATTAGACTTGTAATTAGCTGTGGAAGTTGGTTCCGTCGTCTCGAAGGACCATCTGAAAACACAAGTACACAGCGGTCATACACAGTGGTCATGATGAAGAAAATATCCAGCCGTGGAATTATTTATTATTGCCATTTACTTTCATGCATTCCCTGGAAATATATATGCGTCTTTTTCACGCTTCACATTTGTTCTGCTGTCGTATTCTTCTACGCAATCTTCAAGTCTAATGACTTTCGGTCATGAAAGAAATAGCCAATGTCCGAGAACGAGACTCTTGGTATCACTCAAATGTCAAAAAGGAAAGAAAAACACTGCAAAAAGTAACGGTTGAGATATTACTCCAATTTGTCATGAAGAGTTCCTTTGGTTTATCTACTGTGTCCACGATTTGTGTGCATTTTTACTATAAATCCCCTGCAATACATTTTTTTTTATTTCGCCATCATACTACTATTGCTAGTCTACATTTTGGTAAAGAAAAGAATTGGTATTGAAGGTTATTTTTTATCAGAAGAAGCAGAATTTCATCCTCTATAATGTATCCAAATTATGAAAAAATCAAGGTCTAATTTTAGACTATACATCACTGATGGGTTTACCATGCTTACTGTCCCGTAAACCGACTGATTACCAGCTTTTTTGCTCAGCTGGCAAAGTAGAATATTAATCCATTCAACTATTACTGTCTTGTCAAGATGCCATCTATTTTTCTACTGGAATATTTGTCATGCTTTTATTCCTCAATGTGAAATACTGACTTCCTGTGTGGTAAAGTTCCACCAAGTGTACGACCATCCATCAAAGTTCATCTGAAGTCAATGTGGCAAGATGCCAAAGTTCTAATGCATAATTCAAAATGTGTATGATATACATGTCTGATTCACTGATTAGGGGATGAATGTACAGATGACCCGTATTGATCAGGTGGATGGAGAGAGTGTTATAATTTGTGACTGTATTGTTTTATTTAGTGTATTCCCATTGTCTTCTATTTAATGGTGGTCCTCTATTTGAAGATTATCTACCATTTGAAGATGGTCCATTATTTGAAAATGGTCCACTAGTTGAAGATGGTCGTCTATTTGAAGATGGTACACTATTTAAAGATGTTCCTCTAATTAAGGATGGTCCTCTAATTAAGGACGGTCCTCTAATTAAGGATGGTCCTCTAATTAAGGATGGTCCTCTAATTAAGGATGGTCCTCTATTTGAAGATGGTCCACTATTTGATGATGGTCCCCTATTTGAAGATGGTCCACTAATTAAGGATGGTCCTCTATTTGAAGATGGTCCTCTATTTGAAGATGGTCCTCTATTTGAAGATGGTCCATTATTTTACAATGGTCGACTATTTAAAAATGGTCCTCTATTTAATGATGGTCTGCTAATTAAGGGTGGTCCTCTATTTGAAGATGGTCCGCTATTTGAAGATGGTCCTCTATTTGAAGATGGTCCTGTATTTGAAGATGGTCCTGTATTTGAAGAGGCATCTTACATTTCTGCCTTGCATTGACCCCAGCTTCTGACATATCCTGCACCACTACTGGCAATACTGGCCAGGTCACTCACACTTCATTAACCTCCCCACTGCAGCTAAACCGATGACAATACTGATAGCACTGTGCGTAATCAAATCCCTGACATATTGGCCTTTTCAGTGCTAGGAGTTCCTTCCTTGCACCTTCTATTAGCTTGTGGGTGTGACTTTATGGTTTTGGTGGTTAATGAAATGTAAATAAATGTCACTTATTGTCAATTGGTTGTCTGATTTATGTACTGGTATCCTATGCTTGATTACGTTCCTGGAATAAGTGGGCCTCCTATATTGAACTCTTTTAGTGCATAGATGTGACAAGGTCAACGTGGACTATATAATATAGTGGACTCCAGGCTGAATCTAAAAGTGTGGTCTAACCTGAAATTATTTTACAATTACAATTTAAACCCAAAGACATTTTATTTTCAATCCAAGTTCCATTTAAAACTTGGAATACGTTTCTTTTCAATCCGTTAAGATTAAATATTTCTCAAAGCTGTTGACCTACAGTAAGGAGATACTTGCACTACATTAAACCAAGCATTTTTTTCTTTCTATGAAGATGGTGACACCATAATTATTTTTCTTCCTCTATATCCTAATGGCAAAGAAAAGTTCCTTATTTTAGAAATATGCCTTTGGTGCATTTCTAGTAGGTCTGAGGGCCATGAACACTGAACTGCTGTAGAAACCGGTGTCCAGACCATCGGCTCCAATGGATCTGTTGTTGTATGTCATGTTTCTTCAGCCCTGCTGCAGGTATTTACCTTCCCAGGGGAGAATGTCAACATGTTTGTAAGTAACTGAAGCGCAGTCAAACACAGACCTCCAGGGCTGGCTGCTGCGGATGTTGAGACGCTTTCTCCGGCCGCCGTCTCTGATCCTGTGGTTGTAAAGGTTACCAGTGAAGATTAAACATGACACGATTTGTCTTCAACATTTAATTAGTCTCAGTTCTTGCTAGGAAAAGAAATAGAGAGAATTTTCTTTCTTTGCATTCAAATAGATGTTTCAAGGGTGAAATGTTTTTTATTCAGAATTATTCACATGCGGAGTATATGCTCGTTTGATGTATACTGTTGAAGTATGGGGTGTAATTTTAAATACTTCTTATTGAATGACTGGTTGTACTTGTCTCTGATTTGTGTTTTGATGTTTTATATACTCTGCATTGGCAGTCTCATTGTCCTAATGAACTAAACAAGCAACAATAATGCAATAATGAAGTATTCATTTTTTAGATGGTAATTGCAGGTTTCATCTTATAGTATATAGCTTCATATTGACAAAGATATTCCTAGAAAATCCATATTATTCAATCAATAGGCAACTGAAAATACATTCAAGATGATTTTATGTTTACAAGATGTGTTGAAGCATTCGTAAAATACATGGAGTAATTTTACACCTGATATCGATTCAATGAGAGTATTCATATTAATTAATTTAATAAGTACATGATTAATCTATTTTAATATATAGGAAATATCTAATAATGTAATTTTGATATAATCATGGTAATTAAATCTTATGACTCGGCCCCGATATGTATATAACGTCAAAAGAAAAAGAAAAAAGATTTAATATAATGATGCACCAAAATCACTGTTATACCTCAGTACAGTCACATTGAGAGATACAACAACTTACGACAGGTTACGATCAGCTATTAATGGAAATAGCAAGTAATTGTGGAAAAGTATTGTCACTGTCTTGGGTGCTTTATATTTAGTAGTGTGATTGAAACACCCTGACACATTCATTTAACTAAATTTCATTTGATATTTGATAATAATAAATAAGACGAAATAGTAATAATATAATAATAATTGTATGTAGATCTATATAGTGCATCATTCACAATATGTGCTCTATCACTGACACTTTATGTACACGTGTGAAAACATTAGCTGGAAATGGTAGACAAAAAAATAAATGTTTAATATACTTCTTTTTCGTTATTATTCATAAAGATTGCGTTTCAATGATTAATGGTAAACATACTTATCAAAACTATGCAAATTATAAAACATCTTCCAGATTGTAATTAATCTACTAGTAACCTGTCGTAAGTTGTTGTATCTCTCAATGTGACTGTACTGAGGTATAACAGTGATTTGGTGCATCACAATTCCCTACCAGCAAGGTAAATTTGGATACTGATAGGCAGCATTCTGTCCTTGCAGTGAAATCTAGCAGTTATGTAGTATATTGGGTTTTCTTGCCACTCAAACCTTCCCTCTAAAATTAGAAAGTTTAAGAAGCTCATCAGGCTAAAAACTACTGTGCCGAACATGATTTATATATATATCAAGGGAGGTTACTCCTTCTGAGTTATGAGGCTACAAGTCTGTGGTATATTCCACGAGTGGAGTTACATAGGGCCAATGTGTTTGTCTAATCAATTCGTTGCTAAGCATTTTCTGCCCATAGAACAAACTTAACAGTGATCTAATTGTGATCTATATTCCAAGAATGGATGCTCACATTAGAAGACATTATGCTTTTAACTCTTTCTCTCCTCAATGCCGATCAAGCCCTATTAATATTATATGCATTATATACTATATACAAGCCTATATACACTGTAGATACTATATACAGTGTGTACTATATAAACCCTATATTAATACACTGTATGTATGTGTATATTATATATATATTATATAGCAGGTCTTGTTGGCCTCAGTACTGTAACAATATATACTTATCTCTTTAATATAAGTATCTGTGCTACAGAACATTTCCAATCAATAACAAAATATGGTGCATAGTATAACTATTGACTATTTTCATTGATAATTTCAGGCCATATAATGTCGTTAAATTAGGTTGATTTTCATAATAGCAGTATATGTTTGCTCGATAACAAACAAAAAATTATGTTTATAAATATAGTATTATTTTCCATCTAGACAATTTGCATTATTGACCGGTATTATGCATTACGTTGATGCATGAGAGCATACTTTTGATATTAACAGACAGCTTGCATTTATATAGATCAGTACATCAATAAGAAAAAGCAATTAAGTATGTATACAGCTTCCAGGTGAGCAGCTGCTGCATATAAGCAAGTAATTATGTGATAAGAATTGATATGGTATGAATAAAACTGTCCTTCAGTTTTAATTAATGCATCAAACTCCTGTAAATTCTACAGCAATCCATATGATCAAGTGGAGATTATTATTATTTTTTATTTTTTATTTTTATTTATTTTTTTATAATTTTTTATTTTTTTCCCAGTGGAGATTATGATAGAGAGTATTACCATTGATTCAATAAATTATGTAAAGATATGAAAATATTGGTTTATATCCATTTCCCATTGATGCTCAGAATCAACTTTATTGACCTATTTACATTACATAACAAATACATTGCCAGTGCCATTGCAATGTCATCGTGACCTGATACATTGTCATTGTTTCTGTCAATCTTCGGTATTGATTCGTAATGCCTACCTGGCGCCCGAAGTAGGCGACTTACTCAGACTGACAGGGCAAGGTAGTACTTTGTCTTGACAGGAATAGATCCAACTGCAAACAGTGTCGAGTAATGAAACAAAATAAAGTATGTACTGTCAATTTAAATAAAGAATAAGATCAACCAACTTCCTTAAAGTATAAAATATATGTATAATAATAAACCAAACATTCATTAAAGTGTTAAATAAAGAATAAGATCAACCAACTTCCTTAAAGCATAAAATATATGTATAATAATAAACCAAACATTCATTAAAGTGTTGCTTTTAAGGAGATGTTGTTTACTCATGGATGCATACAATTTCTTTGAATAATGCTCTATACAGGTAATAGTTTGATTAATTCTTAGAGACTAGTTTATTTCTTTCAATATTCTTGTACTGGGTAAATGAAAAACAAATAAATGAGTTTGGATCATTTTGAATTGAAGCTGCATCACACAAATTTAATATTGTCTGCATCATAACCGTTTCATAGTGTCTTCGTCATATCAGTTTCATACTGTCTGCATCATATCAGTTTCATATTGTCTTTGTCATATCAGCTTCATACTGTCTGCATCATATCAGTTTCATATTGTCTTGTCATATCAGCTTCATACTGTCTGCATCATATCAGTTTGATACAGTCTGTATTATATCAGTTTCATATACTGTCTGTCTCTCTGTAAGTTCTAAGAAATGGGCTTGATCCTCAATCATAATAAAACCGCCATTAATAAGAAAGTAATTGATATTTTATACCTGGTATCTGCATAGTGAGCGTATGGCTATAAAGCTTCCATAACCAGTGCTGGAGTATGAAGGAATATATTCTGAAGGGGTGATTGTGTCATTAATGTACTCCATTTTATTGCTTCTTGGAAAATGAATAGCGTTAGAGTATCATATATATTGATTCAGCATATAGATTGATAGCATTTCTACAATCAAATCCACATTTAGGGCTAGTATGCTGGAAACATATCTCTATGTTGAGTATTATAATTGTTAATTTCAAATTGAGCACATGACATGCTCTTAATGTAATAAAATATATTAAGTTTCTCATATTCTTCATAATAATGGCCATTTTAGCTACATATTAGACCAAAGTCACTTTAACATTTATATTGCTTTGCGAATGGCATTTAAAATTAATTCTCATTGATATGTTTCCAAATTTTCAAATAAAAGTGCAAAAAAATAATAAAGAAAATGATGTATTAGTGTTAAATTAGGTATTTTTTCCATAACTATTGTAGTGGTGAGGCAGTGATGTTGAGCATGACACCCAGACTACCACATTGAATGCTTGCACCAGTGATTCAATAACAGCCGCAATAATGCCCAGACTAGTGATCCAATAACAGTCACAGTGATGCCTAGACTAGTGATCCAATAACAGCCACAGTGATGCCTAGACTAGTGATTCAATACAAGGATGCCAAAAGCAGTGATTCAATACAATGCCAGACTAGCGATTCAAATACAGCCACTGTTCCTGTGGTCAGATCAGTGATTCAATACAATGATGCCCAGACTAGAGATTTAATAACAGCCACAATTATGCCCAGACCAGTGATTCAATACCGGTACAATAATACCCAGACCAGTAATTCAATACAATGTCAATGATGCCCAGACTAGCGATTCAATACAATGATGCCCAGACTAGCGATTCAATACAATGATGCCCAGACCAGCGATTAAATAACAGCCACAGTGATGCCCAAACCAGACCATCATGTTTCTTGACAACAAGACCCTGCACAAAGTGACTGTGACTGCTGTGATGTACAGCCTCTAGACCCAGCCTCCTAACACGACCTCATACATGTACGCATATTACAGCGTTGTGCGAGCTTCCTATCAGATATGACGTCAACAAAAGCCTCTCAATCGCTTATCTGATTTGCTTTATTGGAAAACTTGCTCCTAGGACATGCCTGGAGTATTGGCCAGAGCCCCGAGACCAGCGTTCAGGGGCATTGTCTTCAACATTCATCAGCATCAACATCAGACTTGCAACAAGTGGATGACGTCTTGTGTTCAATAAGTGGATCATGTGTTGTCTTTTAAATCCTGGCATGGCTGGGAATAACAATTCTACAAGGCTTCACAAGTTATTGCTTTTGCTGCGAAACTTCACAATTTGGGGTTTTGTAAGGTTAAGCTATGTTTAATTGAATAATAATAATATATATATTATTTTTTTTTATTTTTTTATTTTTTTATTTTTTTTTATAATAATAATAATATAATAATAATAATAATAATAATAAAATAATAATAATAAAATAATAATAATAATAATAAAAATAATAATAATGATGATAATAATAATGTGTGCATATATCTTGTGCTAAATGTAGGCTCAATCATAGCTCTACAAAATACAAGCCAAGCAATGAACTACTAGAATTGCTGATGTCATGAGAGTATTCTTTGGTAGGCCTGTTATTAGTGTTAGTCGTGTGTCGGCAGTGTCAGTTTTGTTGTCATTTGTAGTTTTACAATTTTGTGAAATATTCCCATAGTGACATTAAATTCCATATTCACTCAATATAAATGTCTTTGATTCTGTACAGAACACCCCACGGTAGTAGCAGCGGGGCTTGTACCATTAAAGATTTCCAATGGAGAAAAATGTCGGCTGTATTTTAATACAGGAGAACTCTATTACAAAGTACAAGAGAGTAAGGTGTAGGCTGGTTATAGTACAAGGACCGTCGTCACATATATATCAAGATACATTTTATGATTTACCAGAATTGGGTACTATTTCAGAACAGCAGTACAACCCTGTATACTCTGTATAACTCTTGCCAAAGTGTAACTCCTTTAACCCTCTCCCTGCTGAAGGCTACTTAAGTTGCCCGATCACATGCAGAAATAGAACACTTTGATTTTATTCAGCAGTGAGAAGGTTAAAAAAAATACATAACTTTATTCTCTGTCATCAGTTATCTGTTCTATTAATAATTCAATATACCGGGTATTTCTTATTTTTACTTCACTGTTTCTCTAGGTATTAGTATAACCCCTGTTTTACTTCCACTGTGTCCTAATAGATGAGTATACCTACTGTAGCTAGTCCTGTTTGAGTTAGCTCAGTATATATAGTCTTTCTCTGAATACTAATTATACGTATAATGTTAATTGGCATTCTCAGTTAGTTCATTAACTATTGTTTGCAGAAGTACGGCTTTCTATCCTACATCTTGGATCCTAGGAGTGCTCTGGCATGATGATGCACGTCCTAGTGCTGGCATGATGATGCACGTAATAGTGCCACTTATCCATGTTGTGCAGTTAATGCTGCAGTGTTCCTGCGTTTAATCATGTGCGCTTCGTTAAGGCTAAAAAACAACAACATAAAAACAAATGTTTCTCTGGCATTTAGTCATAAAATTAATGAAAACTTTGCATTGAATGTATTTAAATTGGATATATTTTTTAAATTTTATTCATATATTCTTCAATGAAAACTTTGCATTAAATGTATATAAATTTTATTTGAAGTTTGTTTATAGAGTTGCTTTAAAAACATGTTCACTTGTACATGATGACTTGTGAGTATGGAGGGAGGAAAACTTCAACCCCACATTTTGTAGTAAACATACGAGCACCGGCTGGTACTTATGTCTATGAACAAAGGATGATGACTGCAATGTAACTATTCAAAAGAAATATAAGGATAATGCATATTTTCTATTTTAAACCTTGCTATAGTACCAAAACATGTGCCTGGGAAACATTTAATTAATTATGCTGTGAACTTCTGCATGTTGAATAATGAAATGCTTGATTTCTGACTAATTTATTAAGTTTCAGACACAGTATTTATAGAATCTAGTGGCTTAATGTGATAACATATAGTGACTTTCAATTAAATACTCATTTTGACTAGGTTATCAGATTATTATTAATATTATTATTAATATTTAAATAATATTTATTACACATAAGTAGGTTTTTATGGGAGGTCTGTTTTGTGATACCAGTAGTATATATTCATTACCCCTGGCCCATAGCCATTTCTATGTTGACTGTTCATTGATATTTTATATGTTTTTTAATCATAACATAATATTGCAAAAATCTTTAACAACAATATGGCATTGTATCATCCTACTTCATCCTTGTAATGTTAACTGGTGTGTTGTTTTCTGTTTTCTGTTTGGAAAGTTGAATGTTTGTATTAATAACTCATTAATCATATATATAAGCCATGTAGGTAGGTGGGAAGTACAATTCTGAATATAGTTAAACCCAAACATACCGTACTCGTTTTTAAGAGGATGAACGGAAAGAAATATTATTTTTGTTTTAGGCTGGTACAATCCGATTCGGGCCACCAACACCCTTTCTCTCTCCTCTGCAACAAGAGTTCTGCGCTAGTAGCCTCTACAGACCTTCCTCCTTAGTCCACTTCACAGCTTAGGTGTGTGTTGTCCCGGAAGTAGATAGTTCTAGCAGTAAAATCAGATGATAATTATTGATACGATCCATTGAAGTATGTATGTGCTGTTATCTGAAACTCACGGCCACTGCCGACTTAGCATCCGTCAATAACTGACAGTAGAACCACTTCTCACATTGAATACAAATAAAATGACCAGCCAATCAAAGAATGCCTCTAAAAGCGTAGTAAAAATGTCTGAAAGTTGGGTGACCTATACTAAAACTCTGGAGGGATTCATAAAAGGATCTTCAATATATTTTGGGGCTGTGAAGTTTTAGGTGTGGGTGGGTCTGTATGTTTTAGGTGTGGGTGGGTCTGTATGTTTTAGGTGTGGGTGGGTCTGTATGTTTTGAACACATTGTGCTGACTTGAGACTGGAGCTGTAGACATGTGGGCTGACAGATGGTAAGTAGGTAATGACCAATCTGTTCAGAGGATGGTACATGTTCATCTTCAGGTGGTAACAACACAGATGCTGTCCACAGATACTATACTTCCTTTGGTATAGTTTTCATTACAGTTAGACTATATTAATCCTGAGACATTGGTACATGTATGAATTCAGAATTATCATTAGAAAAGGGATTTGAAGATGAATACCTGTTCAAAACCACAAGTATGCTTAAACAAATATATAATGTAAATCAAATTAAAGATACAATTGTTCTATTGCTAATTTCTGAAGTATTTATTATTTGTTTACGTGTATAGTTATGCAGGCTATACTAACATTGAGCTTGGCTTACACTAGGTACCAGATGCATGCATATATTGTTCCTAATCATAATGATTAAGGTATTCAATATAATATTTATTCAAGAAAACCAAAATATGTGTGGTGTTTGTTCATGTGTGCTGTTGAAATAATTAGTCAAAATTAACTATTAACAATGCTCTAGTTGTGATTGTGATGTAAATGATGTATTTTGCCAAACTGTCTCAGTGATATTTTTAAGTCACATTAAATATATTTATATTAACAAATACATGTAATCACATGCGTTATAGGTATGTACAAATATACTGTATATTACATTGGGGCAGTTTCATTGGTTTTGTTTATTGGCCATTACTTCTTACATGAATGTGACAAGTCTGGGTAGTCACATGACCAGTTCACAGCAGACAGACAGACAGACAGACAGACAGATGAACTGAGTAACATCATGTAGCCACAGGAACACACGATTTCACTGCATGATGACTGTGGGGAACTGGGTTGTCTTAGGCATGGGAGGGGTGTCAACATATCCTCACAGATCGTCTGTCACATTTGGTCGACAGAATAACTCTTTCCCCATGCACCCCTAAAGTTGTTTAGAAGCTGGCTACCAACCAACACATTACAACATGGACATACTCTACTGACTAAGGTTGTAGTGCCACATAGGTATTACCGGTATATATAGCAGTGGAACAGTATTCTGTGCGTTACATGCGATGGTGGCACCACCGTGGTTGGTCATGCGCATTGCGGTATTGAGGATGAAGAATTAAATGTCACATATCTGTGTTGCAGACGAAGGAGCCCGGCACCACATCAGCGCCCCCCAGTCCCTTCCTGAAGCCACAGTCTCGTCTCCAGCAAGGAGTCAGTCAGGTCAAGTCTCAGCACCACAACTACCTGCCACCCATGCCCCGCCCTCCACTCTTCTCTCACTGGTAGACTCTCCCCCAGGCCCCGCCCTCCCCTCTTCTCTCATTGGTGGACTCTCCCCCAGGCCCCGCCCTCGCCTCTTCTCTCACTGGTAGACTCTACCCCATGCCCCGCCCTCCCTTCTTCTCAATGGTAAAATTCCCCCATGCCCC
>JAUTBZ010060550.1:0-18030 GCA_032361785.1 Lepetodrilus galriftensis
CTATCTGAATTCTACAGGTTTAAAGTAGTGAAAATGTATCATTAATAGTAACAACAATAATAACATTAATCTAAATTAAATAAAATTTTGAAAATATAATATGGATATTAATATTAATATTAATATTAATAATAATAATAATAATAATTAAACATACATTTTAATAATAATACACTGTAATAAAAATAGTAATAATTTATTTTTTGTAGTACATAATTTGCAATTTATAACAATTTTGGTTTTACTAAACAAATCTGCGTATGTATTAACCTGTACATTCTATTTATTAGTCTGCTACGTGTAATTATCCTGTATGCTAGTATCTAATATAATAGTAATCATATGACATATCATATCTTTCCTACACATTGTCGATAATGAAATCAGAATTAATGTACTTTTAGAGCTATGTAAATAACACAATAAACCTATGTTCTCTGTAAATCTTCCTTTAGATGAATTACATATGTTGTACTTAATAGTCTAGACTTATTTTTTTCCCCTTTTGCCACAATTATCTATTCTATACTAAATATGCTGCATACGTTTAAACCTTACATATCTCGAATTATCAGTGCCACAGAAAGAAAAGTATATTTTTTTCTCTGGCATAAGTTAGAAATGACAAAATATTGTATTGCAGTAGACAAGACCCAAGCACAGACATACCAGAACCTCGACAGAAATAACATAAAATTTTGCCATCCATTTTCAAATCTCAACAATTATGATCTCAGCATTAAAACAGAACTGTTTCCTGATAAAGTTGTCCAACTTTCAAATCGGTAAAACCTTCGAAAAGGTTGTAGTATTTTCCTGTTTATGTGTGTTATAAGGAGGACGTCTGCATTTCGTTCAGCTGCCATGTTCCAATCTGTGCCTTAGTGGCAGACTCTGAGCTTATCAGTGAAACCATCACAATACACAGCCTCCAGCCTCCCATACTCCTGTCTCCCATAGACTCCAGCCTTCCATAGACTCCTGCCTTCCCATAGACTCCTGTCTCCCATAGACTCCTGCCTCCCATAGACTCCTGTCTCCCATAGACTCCTGTCTCCCATAGACTCCTGTCTTCCCATAGACTCCTGCCTTCCCATAGACTCCTGTCTTCCCATAGACTCCTGCCTTCCCATAGACTCCTGCCTTCCCATAGACTCCTGTCTTCCCATAGACTCCTGTCTCCCATAGACTCCTGCCTTCCCATAGACTCCTGCCTCCCATAGACTCCAGGGTTCCATAGACTCCAGAGTTCCATAGACTCTTGCCTTCCCATAGACTCCTGACTTCCCATAGACTTGCTGACACATCTTGTTCTGCAGCATCTGCTGACTCAGCCCATACTTTGAGCCTGAGGACCAGTATGACAAATATTGAATACGAATAAACAGCCCGTTTCCAGATTGGCAGATCATGTAGTAACATGTTTGATGACATTGTCTCCACACTGAAACATTTTCTGTACTATAATTCCTTATAGCTTGTGAAGATATATATATAGTCATGCAAATGTGTGTGTGATATTAGATATGTTTTTGTGTGGATTTTTTTTAGTTAACAAATAAATTCTACAATGTTTTTCAGCAGTGGTATGTAAACATTGAGTCCATGTTTACTGTGCTCTATGTACATCTAGCCGTCAGTTTTCATATGAACCAAGTTCCCCTTAGGGGAGATAACCTCTCACAATTCTCAATGCCAGAAAAATGGCCTGCTGTCATCTAGCGAAAGCACAGACTTCATTTGCTAAACTACTATTCCGGATTTGTTTTTTCTGAATATAAACAGAGTCTAGCATAGAAATAACTCACCGTTTTGTACTTTGTCTTGTTTAGCCATATGCCAACGACAGATTAGAGGATTGCTCTCATATCAATGTACTTGCCTAATGCACTTTCTCTGCTCTATCCCATCAGAAACACAAACTTTGATTATGCCAGAGGGGAAGCTAAAATTAGACGGTTTTGCCACACAGAATGAATTGATCTAAACCATTTTACATTGTCCATTCATAAATATACGCCGTCGTCATTGAGGATTAACTATTGATCGTGAAAGACCGATGATTAGTGAAAATAATCATTAAAATGTACATCAAAAGTTTATGTCGAGCCACATTAAATCAAATGATTTGAATTTATGGATATGTGAACTGTTCGTTTTCTTTTGATCATCTTATGAATAATTTATTACCCTTAAAGATTCTGATATCTCAGAGCCTGTGTCCATGTACATTTATCTTCAAGAAAAAACTTATTTATTTTAATCTAAACTATTTGTTGCAAACATTAATATTTTATTAATTGAGTAAATGCTATGTGTTTAACTCTCTCCCTGCTAAAGGCAACCGGACATGCCCTAAAGTGCAGTGCCTGTGCCTAATCCAGCAGGGAGAGGGTTAATGAAGAACATTTTTTTTCAGGAGGTGATTTGAATTATTTTTTAAATGTTCTTTTGAGTTACCTAGCCGTTTATGAAAATATATCGCCTATGTCATCTACATGGTATATCATCATGAATATTACAAAGAAATAAAAACCCTTTAACATTAATAATGATCATCTAGTTGTTAAGTATATAAGTAAACACTGGTATACTAAATAGTGATATGTATACATGCACAGGAAACAGGAAACCAGTGGCCAGCAACCAGCAACCTGCAACCTGCAAGCTTGATGTCCTGCTATACGGAGAACATGTTATTTGCAACCAATATTTACATGGTATAAAGTTTCACAATAATCGTGTAGGCAGCTTCTAGGTCCATATTGTCCAGACCGTAACCAAAATACAAACTGCTCAACAAATTTCCCAACCAATTACTGATGTCCTTTCAAACTGTCTTGTTTAATTAACTAATTGGCAAATGCTAATAGGATTATTGTAGCAGCTTTGACATGATTGGTAATCTGGTTAAAATTCATGTCAGTTGTGAATGACTTGATATGGATTGAATATTGTGTTAATGACATTGTTGTGCAATAGGTAGATTCCCCAGGGAGTTGAGAAGGAAAATGAGAGCACTGAACCATTGACGAGGGTAATAATAATTGGACCATAATAATGTAGTGCTTTGTGCATGATTTTGAGCATATGTGTAGATAGTAGATTATAATTGTACAGTATTGTTAACTTGCTCATTTGATTAGACCAACAATTTGCCATGGCTTTGTCGTGATATGGGACCATACACTTTACCCTCATGGGTTGACTGTGACCAATCTGTTTACCATCAAGCGGTCACTGTGTTGGCTACTAGTATATGTTCCTATCTTGATGTTAATCGACTCTGTAAGTTTGTTCACCACCCCTACCTCCACGCCCATCAGGCCGCCAATGTGTTACTGCCTGTCTTGTCACAATCCATATCAACTTGGTGAGAAACAAAAGGCATGTTCCACTGAAGCATAGCTATGATATATCAGATGTCAGCACCAACACATTGTCACTGGTGAATCCTGCCATGTGACGTCTAACACACATCTGTGTCACCGTGATTTGTAGAAAATGTCATGCAGATAGTTTAAGCAATGTTCTGGACATATACCATGAGGATGTTTACCACGTCTCACAGCTTCAACATGGCTTCAACCCCAAATGTTTCATGTGTGATCTCATGAGTGTTGAGGATTATCATGTTGAAAGTACATAGACTTGTCCATTAGTTAATTTGTGTGCATTTAGAAAAAGAACAAGTTAATTAATTGATAATCTGATTTAACCCTCTCCATGCCGAATAAAATCAAAGTGTTCTATTTCTGCACATCGGTTTCAGCAGGGAGAGTGTTAATGGAATTTTAAGTGACATTACTGAATTATTTGAAGTATATTTTCAATTAATATTTTGTTATTCATATAAGTTTATATTGATGATTTTCTTTTCAATTGGTGATCATCATATGATACCTTTTAAAAATATTTACATACTATCTATACATTTGTATGCATGTAATATAGATATATGATCTATTTGAAGCTGTTTATTGAGCATTGACCTATAGGATACTTTTGTAAATTTACAAATTTGCTGTGTTTTTGTTGTTGTTTACTGAGTTATTATGTGTATTACTATTGACTATATGCAATATCATAACCTGATGTCGGGATTTCACTTATTGACACATGCGCATGTTGAGGAAAATAAGTAACTCCATAATCTGAAACACTCTTAAAATCCCAGAACATTATGTTTTCTATTATTTTTCTCATTTCCAGCACAGAACTACATACTACAGTAGACTCTATGTCATTACACTGTTCTTCAGTCAACATTGATGTCTTTAATAAGTCATGTTACACAGATCTGTGTTCATTGACAATTTTTCATTACCTCACAAGCATTTCTTCACACAGCCATATCTACCATGTCAAACAATCAACATAGCCTTCATCTTGACCTAAGACAAAGCTTGCTCAATGACGAATACATTCATCATACATCTGTTACCAAATGGGAACAATGTTTTCTCGTGATTCTGTCTTATCGCCGTGTGCTGGTCTACCTAACCTAACCTATCACCATCATCCTATCTACTTACCTCCACACCTTCACCATCCAGTTCCCCTGTGTGTATACAGCCACCCCTCCCCTGAATCCCCTGGGGTATCTAAGACCCCCAGGTAAGAATGGGAAACCAAAATGATTATTGACCTAACCAAGCTGTTTACAAATTGCCCACAGGGAGACGGAGGGAGTGTTGAAATGTTTTCTGCCAATGCTCATGAAAATAGCATCAAGATGTCTTTGTGGCAGAATGTACACAGCGGCAAGTCAACAGATGGTTCAGCACACTGCTCTGTTGGCTGGCAGACACGGGCAATTCCCTTCCAGAAATCCTGCAAATGTCTTGCTCAATGCCCAACACCAACTCTGTCATCTGCCAAGAATCCGTCTCTCTGGCTTGACGTCTAGTGGTTATGACAGTTTTAATTGGCAGGGAGGGATGGTAGGGGGAGGTGGTATGGTTTTATGTCAAGGCTATTTAATTGCAGAACATAAGAAAACAATTGGGACATTAATAAATACAATTTAATAACAAATATTAAAATAATGGCATGATATAATTTGTGATAATGACATCTTAATTAAACTGATTGTAAAGCTAGCATTAAAATTGTGTGGGATTTATGGAATGAATGCATTGTCAATGATGATGATGGTGATGATGATATTGATGATATTGATGATCAGAATACTAGCTGTAAGTAATATTGATTTCTGAATACTTGTAATTAACCAAGACCATCTGATAGTTTTTATCTTGTAAACAATTCACTGTTTAGAGGAAAACGATACCACACATATATGGCCTTGATCCTTTCTGTCCTTTCCATTGACAATGACTTCATCTTGGGGCAGAGAACAAATTGGATATCATCAGATGTTAATGAAGCTATTACGGCCCAGGAAACTGTTTACTATAACACATCAACCTCAAACAGTTTACTTTTTCAATCAAGCCATCCTCTAGAGGAGTACCTGGCTTCACCGGCATCCATCACCACATCCTGACATCAACTGACATCAACTGACATCAACTGACCTCAGAACAAACCTCAACCTGCTGTAAAACCACATGAAACCTGCAGGCATGTTCAAAGTTCCAATTACAACATTACAAAGGGAAACTATACGACATAGAGAATAGAACCTTATTACACTCCAAATACCAAGAAGACTCTTGATAACTTATTACACTCCAAAGAACAACAAGACTCTTAATAACTTATTATAAATTAATATGGCCAGGGTAAGAAAAAAGCTGATCCATTATCTGTGGGAATTACCTGAGTATGGCGGGCTTTGATGTCGCAGGCAGCACTGGCTAAGCACTCGGCGTAATGAAAATCTGATGATCACAAAGCCTTGGGTGTGTTAGCATCAGAGAGTCGTGGGGATAAGTGACCAATCAAAGATTAGTGGAAGATGTCGCAGTCCTCGCAGACTGATAGTCAGGTATTGACCCGCATCGATTGCCGTCTCGGTCCACACGGGGAAAACACCTTTGTCAAGTACTGTTTATAGAGAACACACTTCTGACGCCATCCCAAGATGTAGGTGTTACATTCAGATGCATGTAGGACACGTCCATGTTTGTGAATGTAAACCCATGGCCTACTACTTATTAGAAATTGTGGCTTCAATAATATTTTATTTTGACATCTTAAATTGACATATAAAAATGATAACAGTTTTCTTGTTGATACATTCAAGTTCTGACTCGTGGTATATATCATCTTCAGAATGGAGTATGTTGATAGTGATCACATCTAAATACATTGATTATTAAATTGAAGATATGCATAATTAATTATGGGCAAGTAAAACAAAATATTGTTGGCCAGCATAACTGCTACCTATTAATTGAATACCTGGTTGTAGCTATATATTACTGTCTTGACCTTGAATAGTTTCTATTGAGTTAGGTTTGGAAATGGATTCTTTAAATAGTCCGTTCACTACTTACTCCATATTCAGTCACTCACTCTATTTACAAGGCATTTATTTCTAATATGAACATTAATTTATTTAATACATTTGTAGATAAGACCATAGAACGATCAAACTACCATGGAGACATGTATTAATGAGGTGCATCATGATTACACGACCTCACAAGCCATATTTAACCAAGGAATATTGTAGACAGGGATTAAAATATTGGCGCTTTTGAAAGAAGAATTTGCTGATTCATGGAAAAGGTCACAGGACTTTATAATGACACAATCAGAATATTGCGCTGAAATTCTATTCTATAATAACGTGCAATAAATAAGACGAATGTGCCGTGGAAGTTTGAGCTATGCACACTGGATACTATGCATTGGTGTCTGGTGTCCCATAGTCTGGCTTAAAACATTTGATTTACGAGAGCAGGCCCCAGATTGTGTTTGCATGTAATAAATAAGTAGCATTACCATTCTGTTGAGTCACAAGGTGTCTCATACAATTGGTGCCACTGTTCTTTCAGATCGGCTCAACGACCCAAAAAAAATATTAAAGCAACATATTTTACTACTAAATCTGTCTCAGAGAGGTCAGAATTACTTTAGCTGCCTTTGAAATTATTCTGTATAGTCTTTTAGATATTTTAATCTATAGCCTGATCATGGTCACATTTTGCTAATAAATCTATAGGAGTGGTCATGATTATTTTAGCTCCCTTTGCATATATACTTTATATATTCTTTCAGATTATGATCTATAGCCTGGTAATAGTCATAGGAATATATTTTGTCTGCATTGCAGGCTATATTGGTTCAGGCTCTGTCATAACATATTGATATGTTTTTACATTGGCTCCTTGGAAATGGTACCAGACAATTTCAAGTAGACTTTGTCTATTTATAGCCCTTATTAAAATATATCCATGTCCAAACTAGGATATCACCTTCGACGTGATGTTCAATTTATTATCACCTATTGCAATTATTGACATATTAAGTTCATATTGAATAGAACATTGTGTAAATGTATCTCATGGAATTTGATTGTTATGAACTCTGTGATTATGACAATCAGTTAGTGTTCATTAGATATCTTGCAAAAATATGTTTAGAATTACAACTTCTGCATCTCTATTAATAAGAAGGATAGATATGCTATGAACACATTTTAATTATTATCAAGTCAATGTTGAGTTAATTTGTTTTCTATAAGGAGCTATCTAAAAGTATAGCTATTGTTATATCAATGAAAGTAGAAAAATATGCAAACTATATTGGTTTTGCACAAAATTCTATTTGTTTAGTCTATATTGTGATAAATATGAATTAAATATACACAACATAAAGAACTAGCCAGAAATTATATATACCGTCATATAATCCTAGAAAATATCTGCACACTAAATTTGTAAATGCAAAAACAATCAAATTGTGTTAATTATCATGTAACCAATAACCATTATTGTCCTGTTCAGAATAGTAACACTCATTATGGCAAACCCAATTTCTAAAATTGTGGTTTCACACATAATATTATTTCTCCCAATAAAACAACCCCAAATGGCCCTAATATGTATTGCTCTTCCAAGCTAATGGTACCTGTGGGGTTTTGAGAAGGGGTCAAGATAAAGTGCAGATATTATGGAACCATTTTGACCATATTTGATTACATTGTATTAGAATGGGAATTGCCCTTTTGGGCCCAATCATGTGATTATGATGGGCTTGTTAGGTTTCATGGTTATTAGTGTGGGTGTCAAGTCACTGAGACTTGCGCGTGTATTAGACAACATATGTCAGAGCAAGTGGAAGTTGTGACCACATTGGAATGTCGCTGAAGTCCATTCCCCCCATGTTTATGGGAATGTTATTCCTGGTAATTGTGTGTTCAAGAACTCTGCCGACTCAGTATTTGGCACAAAACGCTAACTGTCATTGTGAATACTTCGCTATATAAATGAAATAACTACTACTACTACTACTACTACTACTATTATTATTATACAGGAATAACGTTTGTTACACCGGTATATACATTATTACTACTACTACTACTACTACATCATCTGCATCATCATCATTTTCACCACCATACTATTATTATTATTATTATTATTATTTTATTTTATTTTTTAATTGTGGTTTAGAGTCGCTTTATAGATTATTTCACTACTAATTATTATTGTTATCATTGTTGTTGTTGTGTCGTATCATCATCAATAATATTATAACTGTTGCAAATAATTATTGGGTTGATTGCATTTGATGAAAATATACATTACGTAAAGAGTGATAACCTTAGATATTATCCTGCTGCACGTTCAAATCAAACCGATCATGATCCAAAGCCTACTAGAGAATAGCAGTGTGTGACACTCTTACATTGAACAATTTGAAAATGTCGTTAGTCTCACTAAACCTTTGCTAAGTGCAGCTTATCACTCAGAGAAAAGTTGTATTGTATTTATTAGTACAATGGTATTGCTTGTGTGAGCGTGTCCTTTATCAGACTCTAGAATTCCATGATGTTTACCATTTTCCCTCTGGTCCTAGGGAATACGATAGGACTCTTGGCATCAGCAGGGATGTGGGGCAGTAAGGAAGAAAATGGATAAAAGATTTCAAATTTTCCGAAAAACGAAAACACTTGTAAGAGAGGTCCCAGGCCTTCTTTGTTGGCGTGGAAGTATGGCTTTAGTCAGACCTAGTCGGAGCTGCAGCCAAGACACATGGCTGTAAAAGGACCCAAAGGATGATTCTCGGGGCACCAGAATGCATTAACATCCACTAAATACTCCCGAGATAGTTTGTAACAAACTGGGGTCTGTTAGCTGCCAATTAAAGACAACCTTACATGACCTGCCGTGTCTTGTTATTCCCGCAGTCCTGAGAGAGAGAGATAGTTCCAAAGTTTGGAGATACTGGATGAAAGCCAGATACTCTTGTAGTCAGCTTGAAGGAGGTTCACACCAAGATAGGGAGGGATTGGATTGGGAGGCATGTACTGGAGACCAGGCCCAAATCAAAATCAATTCGTGAAATCATGGCGGAAATTAGAACAACATTTTATAGAAGTAGCCTGATAATAATATTTTTTAAAAATAAAATAAAATAAATTTTAAGTATGAATGTATACATGTGGGGATTTGTTAGAAAGGGTAGAACGTAGTGTTCATTATGGAATTAATTTTTATTTTATCTCTGTGGCTATCCGTTGCAGGAATTACATGGTTCTGTGAGCATGACGTGATGCACGACAGGCGAGCACGCTTGCTGATAGATGGAGGTGCTTCCACAGATAACAAACAGTAAATCTGCTAACATGCGTATGTATGTGTACATCTGCAAATTTGCTTCAGGAAGCAAAGGTTTTCCATAACTTTACCATGTTAATCTTGCCCTGATGGTGATGTCATTACATGATTATTCATATCCTATTTTTCTGTACATTATGTCTTATATATATCTCAATATTACAGCACAACTATATATCAGATTTTACTCATTTCCTGTGATTTTATGAGGGAAAATGTATTCTTTCATTCATGGCATCACTGAATTTCAAAACCCAGCAAACATTCTTTTGTTACTGTCAAGTTATAACAATTTAATTACCAATCAACTTCAGTACTGTGATTCATATAGAGTCGCTTGTAAGCAAATGGGTTAAATGTCAAGAAAAACCATCGTAGTAAGCCTATCTTGATGTTTGTATGTACAGGAAGCCATAAAACACCTCCACAACTACAAAACCCTCTTAGCGAGCTATACCTCATTGCTTTAACCATCCAGTTTATGTCAACACTGACGAGGGAATCTTTTACTTCCTTGGACATTTGTGCCAGCTTAATGCTCTTTGGGTTATGTTTGGGGCCCATCAGGCCGGCCGGCCGAGCAGCGGTGGAATGTAGAGGCTGCAGTAAGCCTGCTTTGTCTAAGACCGGACACCTGGCAGTATACCATTCCGCCAACTACCTCGCCATTCCGCCAACTATCTCACTGTGAGAACTTCATGGTAAAGACGCAGCCAAATGAATGGCTTTGGTATCGAATAGTAGCAATTCTAGTATTTGTTTTCAGTATTTGCTTTTTTTGTTAAAGGATTTTTGTTATTGTTATCTTTTGGGCTGATGGGGTCTTGTTTATAAAAGTATGTCTTTAAGTGCAAAACATGGAGTGTTTTTGTTGCCAATTCCTACTACTATATTATGTTGAAGATGCAGTTGCAGGATTGAGTGGAATCGGTACAAAAGGCTGGTTGATGGTCTATAATATAATTATTGTTGTGTGTTAGTGCTGGTATTTAACTCTGAGTGCCCAACCCTGGCTACACGATTATTCTCCTGGTTACGTCTTATCTTATTAATGAATCTATCACTAAGTATTACATTATATGAATGTACAGCCCCCTTAAGATTGAACAAAATCCCTATTACTATTTTCTTCTTCTATCATATATAGTCCTTTTCCAATAAAGAATTACAAACATTCAAAATTTATTTTTATAAAAACCAACACAAAATCCCAAATGCTTCAATTTCCTATACTTGTTGGATATACTGTACTTATTATCTGGGCCCTATGCACAAACATCTTTGATTAATATTGAAATTTATATCTGTGGTGATCAATGTAAATATCGTCCATTGTTGCAATCAATGCATGGTTCTAATCTAAGTAGTGAACCAGCTATGAAATCAATCAAAACATTCTTGGTGACTTGCTCTTATGATTACCGAAGCAATGTTGCTACAACAACTTACAACTAAACTGCCTGTTTACAGTCGGGGCAAACCAATAGATCTCGTATTGATCAGGCCGTAAGATAAGTTATTGGACCAAGTTATCAATTAGTTTTCATTTATTCTGCTGAAAACTATTTTAAATAATTCATTTTGTTCCCAAAGTAAACATGCTTTGAAATACCTTCCAGTTTGTTGTCATTTAATGCAACATTTATAAGATTTGAAATTCATTAGATTTCTTGTAGTTGTGGGCAAATATGTTGGTTTTTTTTATTCCATAAAATTATCTTGTTTCTGACCTAGATCATTAATTATCCTTACGTTGTAGTGACTATTGTCTTATTTCTATTAATTCTCATGTCTGTTTGTTTTGTTTTAACTTTCTCCCTGCTGGTTTAAATACAATAACTGCTCTATAGAGGTTCTATCTGCTCTACATGGGTTCTATTTGACTTCTCTGCAGGACTCTAGCATCTCTAGTTGCATGTATCTAGGGGTTGCCACTACCGGTAATACAATTGACGTACATTATAAACCAAAAGGCTTGAATTGGTTTGAAAAGCATATATGCCAAAACCTTCTTTTCTGAACATGATATACATTGACATGTCTGAATACCTACTCCGTGTACTGAAGACTGAAGGAGACTCAGTGTTGTGGAGCCTAGATCCAGTATAGAGCTATAATGAGGAAAGAGTTGAAGCAGGAAGATGATGTCTGCAGTAAAGTTGCTTTATCGGATGTTCAATTCCAAGATAGGCCACACACTGCTGCTTATCAGTTGCTGCAATTAACACAATTATAAACTTGTACTTGTGAACTGTCAGTATCCACATGGTGATGGATGTAGGGGGCAGGGTGAGGGGGGTGTAGAGGTGGGGCAGTGTCTAGAGGTGGGGTGGTGACCGTAGAGGTGGGGCGGTGAGCGTAGAGGTGAGGTGGTGAGTGTAGACGTGGGAGGGGCAGTGTAGGGGTGAGGCAGTGAGGGTGAGTGGGTTTGGGAGGTTGATAGGGTGGTTCAGGGAGGAACTAGTGCTAAGAGATAGAGAGATTAGGGTTAGGAGAGTAGGGTGGGACTGTGAGGATGAGTTTGTGGCTTGAAGGTGCAGGCTGTGGTAAGGAGGGTGAGTGTTTGGCTGGATGGGAGAGACTGGCGTTAGGATGGTGGTGTGACACTGAGGGTGAGGCTGTGGTAAGGAGGGTGAGTGTTTGGCTGGATGGGAGAGACTGGGGTTAGGATGGTGGTGTGACATTGAGGGTGAGGTTGTGGTAAGGAGGGTGAGTGTTTGGCTGGATGGGAGAGACTGGCGTTAGGAGGGTGGTGTGACACTGTGAGGGTTAGGCTGTGGCTGGGAGGGAGGTCAGATTTAGGGTTGGGCTATAATAGTGATGAACTTGAACATTGGTATTGTATTACCCAACATCCATGATGAAACTAAAGAAGAAGAAAATGCCACAGTACACTTTTTTACTTTGGCCTATCATAAACAGACTACACCTTCCGTCAATGTGGTTACTCATAACTTAGTGAATGAATCAATTAGAAAGAAATGCTCAGAGATTCCATTTTCAGTTCTGGGTATGAATAGGTTCTGTATTCTCCAGACTCTGATAAGACTCTGCGACATCTTAGCAGCAGCCAAAAAAAAATAGACCAGATTTGCTCTGTGTTTAGGTTGTAGGCGCAAGTTTTGATAGGTGTGCCTATAAACCTCACACGACCGAGTGCACATACACAGATTATAATGTCAGCAATGCTAAAGATGCACCATCGTTGGCAGCATTTATCTACAGGTTTGTAGGCACAAGTTTTGATAGGTGTGCCCATAAATCTCACCTGACTGGGTTCATACACACAGATTGATATCTGCAATGCTAAAGATGTGTCATCATTTGCGGCAATGGCCTCCATATGTAGAAATTAAACTCTTAATTAAGTACATGCACAATAATAATAAGTCCATTTGTAGAAGGTCATACAGTAAGTCATTCACCAATGTTTTGCTCAAAATCCAATCCATGATACATATGCACATGCTCAATTTTAAAAGTTAAATATTTCATTATTTTGTTTAACCTTTTTACTGCTAGAGGCAGCTGTGTATGTCCTGGAGATTGTATAGAGGAGGTTCATATTACTCATCAAGCCATTTAGGAATAAATGAACGGAAATTGATGTTGTTTCCCATATTCTATTTAAACTGTCCAGGAAATATTTTGGATATTTCCTGACATGAAATTGTAGAATAATTCATTCAGACTAAAGCCACTTGTACATTATCCCCAAATTATATCGGAACTTGAAATCGTATATCATGTTCAAATTCTGATAGTTTAATCTTCAGCTTAGGGATGCTATGCAACTGTGACCACCCTCCGAGCCACAAAACTATTATATTTCAAACAAATGACTATCGCCTGGTTCTCTTTCTCTATTTGAAACATTTTCCTTCAGATCGGGGTACATACAGCCTCATTATTCTTCATTTTCCAAATTCCACCCGCGGGACTTTAGTGCCGCTCTATCTCAGTTCTGAGAACATATTTCACAGCTCAGACCTGGCATCAGGACAAACAAGTTAGCACACGTGTCTATCTAGTGTTTATACGAGAGGTGCTCCTTCCAAAACAAACCAGTGATTTGTGAGGTGTACGCTGCCGTGTTTGTGAGACCAGTTCGCCTCATCGAGAACATCATTGGCTGCAGTGTTATACACCCGCTTGAGTTTTATACTCCGACACGCCATAAAGAAGGGGTCTATATAACGTGGATGCAAGACAGGGATAACTGCCAAGCGACTTTAATGACCCCTTTACTGCTAGATTAATAATATTGGTTGTTATATAATAGTTCTCCAGTTGCATGAATTAAGAAAAGGGTTAAATGCGGCCTTTCACATTTCTGTAACTTAAATTTATGGAAAATTACATTTAAAATTTTATATTTTTATAATTATAAATTTAACAATCCATTGTTTAATGTTACCTTCTTGTGACATTCAGATTCATACAAAGAAATGGTTACTGTTAGTCCAGTAGCGTGAGTAGGGAGAGGGTTAATTTGAGAATGCAGCATACGGAAAGGGTTAAAATTAAACAAGCATAATTGATGGTCACACCTCTTGGCTGATAAGCAGTTTCATGTTGAGATATTTTCTCAGGTCTATCATCAGGATCGTTATTTTATTTCAATGCAACCAAATTTACATAGAAATAACATAAACATACTTCCAAGTAAACTTAAAATTTTGGTTCCAGTAAACAAGACGAGGGAAGTATTAACGCAGTAAGACTAAGTGAAACGTGTTGGTGTTAAATCTGCTCCGATACCACCCAGATAGCCACTGGGTCTTTGTAGATTTTTAGAAGAGTTCTTCAAAATGTATGTCATAAACATTTAGTTATATATTCAAAGTTGTTGGGTTTTTTTCTAGAGAAAATGAGTGAGCAACAATTTATTTTTTAAACATTATTTATATTGTGGAGGAAAGAAGCAGACACAACTCTTATTGTAAATAGCTTTGTGATATAACTGATATGGGTATAGAGGAAGGAAAATCTGCAATAGTTTATATTCTGAGCCCTACTAGCCACTACTACTGATACAGGTGAACGGATCTGTCAGTACCAGCCAGAGCTCGAAGGTTTACTGCAACATTAAGTGCTACGGATGTTGCAGGTTTCCTCATGTCCTAAAATAAAAAGTCATGATGTAAGTGAAAGAATCTTGAAAGCAACTATAAATCCCAATACCAAAAAAAAAAGTGAATGGAGGTCAAGCAAGATAATTACGGTATGTATACATGATGTATACGTATTCAGTCTGTCTGCATTATCAGCAAGGCAGGATTCAAACTCTGAATCTTTCATTTTGTAGTCTGTACCTCAATCACTGGTACGGCATACACACATTTACATTGGGACTAAATTGTCTTAACTGCGCTACATTTAAAGCTGGTCAAATGTGTATGTAAAATATTGTCAACGACAATGAATTGCAAGTTGCATGGTTTTTATTCCGTGGTACAATTTGTGAAATAATGCAGGAATTTAAAAATAATTGCAGTGAGATATAAAGCAAATGATAGTGCTGTCTAACATGAGATCTTTTATCCACAGGGATTTGATTTTCCTGTCATGCAATTAACCCAACCAGTTTACTGTTACAGTGCAGACACATCTAATCTGATTTCCATCATTCCACTGAAAGCAGTCACAAGGTAATTATGATTGGAACATCATAACTAGGTCTCAAACTATGTGCAAAGGTCGATATTGAAATAATAATAATAATAATAATAATAATAATAATAATAATAATATTATAATAATAATAATAATGATAATAATAATAATAATAATAATAATGATAATAATAATAATAATAATGCATTTTACAGTGGTTTCAATAGGTGCTGGCAACCGGCAAAATTGTCGTCTATTTCAAAGTATTTCCCTAATTTTGCCGTCTACTTCCGATTCTAGTGAAACCACTGATATTGATAATGCACCAATTTCATGTCACACACATGTTTATGGCGCTAAACTAGAGAATTTGCTGACAGTCTAACCTGAAAAGGTGTGGTTATTGCCATCTCAGGATTTGTCATCACTATGACAACAAAAACATCAAAGGAATTCAAAGTCTGTACAAATGTCATCAGCACTGCAGTAAAGACGGTGAAGATAGTTCTTGGATACTTTGATGAAGCCCATCGAGTAGGTTGAAGTATATGCATAAATACCAAAGGACGAATAGTACGTAACTGGATATTGCTATGCAATTTGAGAGAGATAGACGAAAAAGTAATCAGCTATAATATTATTATTATATTTAGATGGATGATAAGTTGTACACTGGTAGTACAGCATATTGTGTGTATAATACTTATCCTTACACATATCGTTTGGTATTACATTTATATAAAACAGTCTCTTTGCAATGCTAATTCTAATCATTAGTGAATCTTTAGTTTCATACAACAGTAAGGTAAAAATCAATATTAGTTATTATTGCAAAATTTATCATATTTTTTTTTTATATACGGTATATATATTTTGTCTAATTTGCAAACATTCCCAGAGTGGGTCATAATGGTATCTAAATAAGAAATTGCAATGACAGTGTAATTCATATTTGTTTTAAAACTACAATACCCATAGAACTATATATGACTATATGAGGTTCGAATGATTTCATGGAAATCAATGTACAGGGATACAGACTTTCAGGTTAGGGGGGTCTCAAAGTGTATTTTAGAGGGGGCTCATAATTTCACCATAATACAAAATACATGTTTATTGAACAAAATTGTCCAATTCTAGGGGGGGCGCAAACCGGGTGAGCCCCCCCTTAAATCCGCCCCTGACTATAGAACTTTATTAGAAGCTTATCTGTCTTCTTATATCAACTTAACATATTTCAATAAAGGTGGTGGCCAATTATGGAAGAAACTTCAAGCCATTTTTATACTATTTCATTACATTGCTGCTGTGGTCATAGTGCAGTATCATACCACAATTATTTAGGTGAAAAAACTTTGGTATAATACTGAAATATGAGTAAACCATGCATAGTAATGTAAAATGTCTCACTACTTCAGATACTGACCATAACAGCATGCAATCACACCTACTGGTAGTTCAGAAACTATTATTGACAATAATGTGAAATTTAATATGACATGATAATAATGTGAAACCTAACAGGACATGATATTGCAGAAGAGTCTAGAGGACATCATCTCTGTAATCACATAATTTCTGTAATCAGCCAACCATCGGGTTACACCAATTCTTTCATTATTGTGATCATGGTGGTACAAAAAGTATTGCTTCCCTATCATCTAAACGGGTGCAGGCCAAATCGGCACCACAGCAAAACGGCACCAGTCAAAACGGCACCAATTTGGCGAAAACGGAACATCGAATTGGCGAAAACGGCACCATGCCTTGGCGAAAACGGACCAAAATCGATTAGCGAAAACGGCACCATGGCTTGGTGAAAACGACACCACGGTATAGCGAAAACGGCACCTAACCTATATTTAAGAATAGTTATTAATTGGTTATCTTTTCTGCATTATTTTTATATTTTATACTGTTTTATTTACACAAATATCGTAGAGATTATGTATAATCCATTATTACCGGTAGGCTTATTACAATTATAATGACGGTTATATACATTACTTGCTAATAATGTCATCATGATCATCAATTCGAATTAATTCTTTAGAGGATGTACAACGACAAAACAACGTCTGCAGGGTAATATTATTTACTTGTTTATTATTTACTCATTACGAGTGTTTTTGCCACGATAAAGACGTTCAGTATGCCGTTGGATGTATGTTGTTACTGAGATAATCTCCAAATATTTGGGTGACAGACTGTAGAACATAAATCAATTATTAGTCCAGCGGAAACTATCATTACATTTCAATGAATCGGCAATTAATCGGCAATACATCGTTTCCGGACGTTTCCGGACTTTTCAATACACATGCATGAGATAATACTTTAATTTTTAAAACAACACTCTCAAATCAGATACAAGATTGTCCTTGTTCCAGCGGATACGATCATTAAAGTTCAATGAATCGGCAATTAATCAATCCGACATAACAGACACTTCGTTTCCGGAAGTTTTGGCATGAGGTGGGACGTTTAAATACCAAACAACAACACTTTCATTTATTTAGGTGATTGTCCTTGTTGGGCGAGCCGAGTATACAAAATTGTGATAAAAAAGAATAATAGACTATATATATTTTTTTATCTTTATTTTATTTTATTTATTTATTTTACATATATTTCAATATGTACTTATTTATATTTT
>JAUTBZ010060661.1:0-18021 GCA_032361785.1 Lepetodrilus galriftensis
TCCCTCGATATAACGCCCTTCGATGCACCGCAGATTCGGATACAACGCAGGGTCCAACGTGGACCCCATTTAAAAAATAGAAATGTTTTTCTCCAATTATATTCATTGATATAATGCGGGTATTATAATGCGGGTGGCATGTCATGGACCCCAACTTCAGCATTATATCGAGCGAGCACTGTATATATACATTTAACTGTATATAATTTAAACAATTTTCTTTAATATTTCCAAACATCTCCAGACACAATGGGATAAGAATCTTCCCGACAAAATATATGCTGGCCCTTAATTTATTTTGTTGAGTATATCATGATGATAAATACATGAACACAAGTACGATGTGAACATAAAGGGACAGAACTCACGGCAGTTGGCCATCTCGTCCTCGCCGCCATCACAGTCCTCGTCACCGTCGCACACCCAGCTGAGTGGAATACAGCGATGTCCGAACTCCGTCTCATTGTGGCAGTGGAATGAGTCGGAGGGGCACGCAGGGTCACGCACCAAGGCCGCTGAAGTGGAAACAGAACACACCGTTAACTAACCATCTGAAGATGCCCTATCTATTTCAAGTGTCAGCCATTTTGTTTTACAATATGTCTACCATTTAGAGCAAAAATACAGTTTTCGCCAATATCTCGGCTAAAAATAATGATGGACATTGTTTGCGTCTGGAGTGAGCGATTATGGAGCCATTTTGTGTCATAAATTAGTCTTGTTGAAATTTAAGAATGTTTAACTTCTAGAAACCTAATATTATCCAGAATATACAGGGTTAGTGTTTATTCTTGTAAATATGTTATGCTATTAGAGATTCATAACTCTGACAAATGAAAACATGAAAATAATATTGTCCTTATTAACTCTCAAACAGCAATGCTTTCAGGAAATGAAAACATTGGGTCAAAAAATACATTAACATGTTTGCATTAGGTATACCAGATGTAGGAAATGGCCTTGAAAAACAAGTGCAGTCATTTCAACATAATAAAACAATCAAACATTTACAAAACATCATCTTTTGAAAATGTTGTATCTAAATCTTGTCGTTATGAACATGCCAAAATATTGAAGCTGTCGAGATGAATATGACATATTGAATAAATGGTTAATAAATAACAACAATAATAATAATTCATAATAACTCTACTTGATAATAATATTTATAATGTGCAAAGCCCACAATGAAAAGCAATATTGTATAGAGGTACAAACAGTTGGGTTGTTGAACTAAGTGCAATCAGTTTACAATGGTACAACATACCGCTAATATAATTGGTTGGTATTTTTTTTAATGGCTATACGAAACTCTGACAATAATAGAAACTCTGACAATAACACATTACCGAGATAGAAAAAAAAATAGACCGTACAAACTTGATTATTCAATGCTCAATGCCAAATTATCACTTGAATGAGATTCTGATGACCTGCAAGAGGATCTATTCAACATCGAGTACGAAAATAACCCATCCAATCACGTGAACCCTAAATTTCAATACTCAATTTTGTCAAAGAAGGCATTGCTAACAAGAGCCCCCAAAAAAGTCAGTGTTCCATGTGAAGGAGCGACGATTGGCAGACTCCATCAACTGGATCTCTGGGAGACACTTGTTCTGCTCTAGCCGTCTCTCATCTGAAATCAGTTCATCGTACAAGACGTCGTACAAGACGGCCCTCGGGCACCAGATCCTGCAATGCCGCGCAGCTAGAAGCGTTGGAGAGATAGGAACCGACCCATCTCTTGTCCTAGTTACCGATCATGTGAATAGCGACCCTTCAAAGCAATCTATCGACTTCTGACAGGGAATAATCATGCCTACATGATTGTATGGCCAAATGCAGAATTCCCTCTCAAGCCGCGCGCGTTAATATGGGGGCCGGAAGGCATCAAGAAAAACCCACAGACAATTTGTGAAGTTATTTTACTTCCTGTTACACTCTACGACTGGAATGATTATGGATTTGATGCAGCCTGTTGCATGAGGCATGCTCTGAATGTTGGATTTTGACCATTCAATGTGGACTGAATGTCAGCGGTGGGATTCGTGCAATGTACTTATGACTAAATACTGTTCGACATGCTTTATGACTAAATACTGTTCGACATGCTTTATGACTGAATAGCCCTTGACATGCTTTAGGAACAGCTTAATTTGTGCTACTTTGTGAAATGGCATATACATCTAAATATGGTTTGACATGGTATAGGAACAGTATTCATAATTAGCGATACTTTGAGAGTAAATTTGGAGTTTAACGTAGCTGCGGGAATCTTTCACCCATTTGCGACGAGCGATACTTTGAGAAGTGGCATTTATATCTAAATACATCTTGACATGGTATAGGAATAGCATTGATAATTAGCAGTACTTTGTGAAATGGCCCTAAGCCTTACATCAAAATATGGAATAGCATTAATAATTAGTAATAAATTATGAAACAACCTGTACTGGTATAGCTAAAGACTGCTTGGCATGTTCTAAGAGCGGCATTAAAACATCTCTATATACACTCAGTACATGAGGAAATGGACGATCAAGAAGTATAAAATTACTAAACTTGTTTTTGACGTTAAAAACGTTTTACAATTGCAGTTTAAATATCCAAAAACCATTAGCTTGATTACGTGGGTGACAAAGTGTGTCCAAGTTCTTATTCAAACTTTTGGAAAAAAATAATAAAAACAGTTAAAAAAAAGCCAAGAAAAATTTCATTACACAGTATTTGAGATAAGGTTGAATTCCCATTGCACATGTTGCAGCACGGAAACATAAAAACAGCAAGAAACGGTTAAGCCTGGCTGTCATCCATCTCCTCAAAACACTTTAGAACATTGCATCCCAGTAAAGCTAGACAGCTCGAATACAAATATAAATGGATCTCATCACATACACCTAAAAATGTGACAACTTTAGTCCCCGTGTGCGATACATGAAGATATCAAACTACTCGGTTAACTGCCACCTAAAGCACGGTGATGGAGTACCACGATCGATTCTCACTTCATATTCTGCTGTTCGTAAACAAGTTTGGCATACTTATATACTTGCAGCTTGGGAGGTTATGGTTCTTCTCCCAGATGATTGACTTAGTGGACCCAATTCCCAGCAGATGTAAGAATGAGAGAACTGCATGTGTGTGAACTGTGACCATATTACATAGACTTGCCCAGAGGTAAGATTGAGATAGCTGCATGTGTGTGAACTGTGACCACATAGAATTACACAGAGGTAAGAATGAGATAACTGCATGTGTGTGAACTGTGACCACATAGAATTACACAGAGGTAAAAATGAAATAACTGCATGTGTGTGAATTGTGACCGTATAGAATTACACAGAGGTAAAAAACCAAATCCAATTCACAGGATTCTACACAACTTCTTAACTTTTACTCTCACTCCCTTTTTTTTTTACTCATTACATCAGAAAGGTAATTCTAGACATGCTGGTTACTAATTTGTCCTTTTCTCCACGCAAGGTGTTTCCTGTGTTCACATAATGCACACACAGCAAACATTAACTGGCTTATTCTCTAGGACTGCGCCAGATCAATCCCCCGGCTGATAATAGACGGCCAGTTACTACTGGATACGCCAGTTATGCTGATCAATAAGTGGTAATAGAAAAATCAAAGGGCTGTACTATTAATTGACGCTCTTAAATAACAAGTGTATCGGCGAGGGCGGAGATATAACTAAATTTGTGTACATTGTGTTTTCTATGCAGTCAGATGGCCGATTGACATTGTGGTAAAATACAGAATTCTTATGCAAATTGTACATTACTCGACACTTGATTTGGATAGAAATACCAACAGGATCGCAACAGAAAGGAAAACAAATGTTAAATGGGAAAGTAGTATTATGAAAATGTTTTTAGAATACTAATATTTGTGTTTTCTTAATCATTAGTGCTTCTGTTAATGAATCAATCCACTTTTCCTATAAATGTTACTATGGTGACAATACCTCATATTTTTTATCACCAGAAACTATGCAGCTAAACATACCACAATTATTTTGTACTTCAATCTATCATTCTATGAAGAATCAACCTTGAAACATTTGGGAATGATGTCATGTGAAAAGAAATAAATTATTTTTTATCCCTTTTGAATGACACTGACAACGCCAAATAGTTAACACAATTAGCATTATTAAGAACAAGAGATCCCATGTTTTTTTGGGGCTGAGTGGCAGTGACTCATCCTCAGCTGTCTGGCCCCTACAACATGTACAAAGGGCCCATCGCATCACTACTGTCCCCAAAAGGTCACATCCCTGAAATTCATCATACACATCATTCCCACTGATCCAGCAACTCATTCAAATCAGCCGTACATTTTTAGCTAAATGCTGATATTATAAATTCATGTATTTGAAATGGATCCCTTTTCAATTCCCTGAAGGCCAATTACAATTCCCAAGTTGGGGTCACGTCCTTGGGTCCGGACACCTCCCCTACCTCCCCTCCCACCACCAGAACCCTCTCCCCATTTCTGGGTCCCGTCCCACATCAGGGTGTTTGAGCAATGACTCAGACAGCAGACCCAATGTGATCCTCAAAAAATACCAATTAAATGCCAAAATATTCTTTAGGAGCTAGTGATGACCATGTTGGAAAAACATGGCTTTCTCTTGTCCGCTCTACCAAGAAGACAACCATGCATCTCCGTGGGTTTGGCAGCGGCTTAATTAGCAATCAAACACTGCTCAGTGAAGGAATGTCCTATGCATAATAATTAATCCCTTCTTTTATGTTGAGCAATTTCTAGACTTCTCGTGCCCTTTCATTAAACTGTACTAAACATGCATAATGATTTTGCTATTAATATATTTTTTTTGTGATATTTTTAAGAATATTCATTCTCATGAGTGAGTGAGTGAATATGGAGTTTAACGTTGCTGCGGGAATCTTTCACCCATTCATTCTCATGAATAAAATAGAATAACATTTACATTTAAATTGAGCATTTCATTACAAAGTGAGTGAGTGAGTGAGTGAGTGAACATGGAGTTTGACGTCGCTGCGGGGGAGCTTTCAGACATTTGCAACGATTCATTTATAGGAAAGTGGTTTATACACATCATGACAACCACCAACCATCTGAACATCTGGACAATCATAGAAAGTACAGATATACGTAATTTATATACATCATGACAACCACTGAACATCTGGATAATCACAGAAAGTACAGATATATATAACGTGTCTTATATTAACCAAGTACACCTCTTATCATTCTTACGGAAATCTAATTTCCAACATGAAACGCAGAACGGTACAAGTTAAAAACAACGTTAAATATTCCAGGCTTAATCTTCGGCTGTTTTAACGAAAATAGATCAAAATTAGAAATACATCCAGGAGATGTCGCCTAAGTAGAAGTTGAAGACAGACAAGACCACCACAGTAGTAGCACCCACGCTGCAGAAACTTCCAGTAGTATGATCAATTTCACATGTGATTTTAATTCTTCCTCACACCAAAGGTGCACACTTGTCTACTTTACCACTACACAGGCCGTTGGATCTGCCTGTTAAACCATCAGCCGTGAGGGAATGTGATGGTGGTGATAGCAGTGCCTGCTGTATCTCCAGGAGTCCTCGGCTACACTGTAGGCTTAACCCACATCAGCAGATACCGCATGTACAGCCCATACACTCCCTACGTACATTGGCATCATGTTGAAGGAAAAGCATAATTTTTTTACTATGAATGATTTATCAGTTCATTGATTGTTGTTGTTGTTGATTTGGGGTTTAAAGACACTTTCTAGAATCTTTTCAGTTCATTGACATGTACATGACCAAAATAATGATGACCTGGTCCCGAGATTACGAAACCTTTCTGAGTACGACTCCATACTCAACTCAGAATGTTGTTCATAAAACGTCATGTGATGTCATAACCCTACTCAGCATACTCAGGCTATGACGTCACATGACGTTTTATGAACAAAATTATGAGTCGTACTCAGAAAAGTTTCGTAATCTCGAGGCCAGGATGATCGTAGCACTACGCAAGTCATAACTCCTATGCGTTTATATGACGTTACGACTCTCGTAGCACTATGATCGCTGAGCTATGATCAGTCTGTGAAATGGGTGACTGACAATACTTTCTACATACATTGACATCATGTAAAGTAAACATGACTTCAATCATTCAATGAACATTGGATAAATCATGGTAAAATATTTATTAATATTAACCATTTTATTGTTTTATTTATAAAAATAAATAATTATAAATCACAAATTGGATTGTATGCTCTTTAACCCTCCTCCTGCTGAATTAAGTGTATAACTGTTGTACAAGGCATCTCCAGTTGCCTCTAAGAGATAGAAGGTTAAATTAAGCTAGTAAAGCATCTTCTATACACCAGAACGACCTGTATACAATTACATGTATTATCCGATATATTGAACCACATGTATGGGACACCTATAGCCAGACAGTCTACACACAACACGACAGAGGCTTACCGCTATCGACACCTGATCAATATTACACATGTGATTAACTTAACAGTATACAAATACTTCCACCAGCTTAAATACTTATGCATAATAATCATGATAATCACATATTTAAACAACATCGTACAGACCGTCATCAAGATAACCATCTTCCGAGTATGCATACCGCGGTGGTCGCAGGTAGGACAAAACGGCCACCAGTTCAAAGATGCAGCTCGAACTGTGACAACGATGTTAATAGTTTTTGAAAGCTAAAAGCAAGTAGCGATGAGATAGTTGATCTTTTGGTATTTCCGGCAAAGAATATACCGCATCCAAAACCCTGGAGATGCTTGAATGCATGAACACCATCAGGACCTCCATTAAATTCAACTATTGGGGGTTATGTATATTTGACATCATCAAAAGACATCGAACATCCTTGCGCACACCAAAAGAAGTGATCATTAACCAAGCCTGAGCTTTGGATGGAATGAATGAGCAGGAAAGCATACTGTTGACAGTGCTTTGCCAGACCAAAGTAGAAAGCACGCTTTTATATCCATAAAGCTTTCTCTCTGATCACGACGACGGATTAATCACAGGCCCCGCTCAGCAGTGAGAGTACAGAATCTTCCGTTTCTTCCGCCAGATTAATTTTCCTAATCAGATTTTTTTTTATAATTCTGCGAGACGGTAATACGACGGAATGCATGGTTAGCTGTGGTATTTGCATGAAAAGACAGCATTAGAAGTCACATACACAGGATTTGTTATTTCCCTTGAACATTAGCTGATGGTCAGTTCGATTTAGTGCATTAGTCCATGTGTCGTCTTTTTCAGTAGATCATGCAATAGATCATTGCCATGTAAGGTAAACACAATTGGAAGATTAAAATTCCTGCGGTTACCAGAAAAGAAAATTGGCCAATGCAGCAACGCCTATCGGGAAATTATTGGGGATTTGTGCGTTTTCAAATTTACATAATTGAAGCCGTGAGTGAGCTATTGCATCTCAATGAACAGAACATTGGGCAATAGGTGATCAATGTGTCAATAAATCTTTTATTAGATTCTACGAACAAAATAATGGTCGGCCAGTTCTACTGCCTGACATTCAATAATTACTTGTGTATTGCAGACAAATTATACATATATTCCATTCCAAACAGATAAACTACAATCTTCGAATAATCATAGCACACAAGTTCTTTGCTTCCGTTTTACATTAACAATAGGTTCACAAGAACTCAAATACTTGGTCCACACCTTTCATCAAACATATACCTGCTGCTGCTATGAGCTGGCATGCCGTCTTCTAGATTCTTCTGGAACATGATACCTAAATGTCACCACCTCAGAGAAGATAATTGGCATCTAGGTCAGACATATCTAGGATTCTCTGACCTACCAGCCACCACCTGGGAGACCACGTGCAGAGGCCAAAGGTCTCCAGAAAGCCCCACCTGACCACCACAAGACACCTTTCCAGGGTTCCCCCAGCACCGCCAGGGACACCCAGAAATAGTCGTGGCACTTCACGAACTGCGAGGGCGAGCGTAGTGGGTGGGGCTCTTCAGGAAATAGATGTGATATTACAAGAACTGCGAGATTACCGTTGGGGGTGCGATACGTCAGAAATATACGCGACATTGCACGAAGTGTGAGGTTGCCAGCAAGGGGGTGGGGCAACAGGAATATTTGCACGAACTGGGCGTAGGAACTGGGTGGGAGGTTTGGAAGCAAGATGGACAATCATGCTGCATAGGTAATACTTCTAAGGTTTATTCTTTGTTTCTTTTCATTTCACTTTTTTTTAGAATAGATTTCAAGATTATTTTACTTGCATCATGGCTTGTAAATTTATGGCAGAATAAAACATGCAACATCCTTAGCGCTGAATGTTGCAGTAAACCTACAAGCGCTGGCTGGTACTGACAGAACAAGGATGATAACTGCATTGCCATACTGAATTCAGCGCATGCTATCATCTGATCATGATCGTATCAGAAAGGTTACTTTTAGAAACCTCAATACCAGGCTGGGATTTGAACCTGGGGTCTTTGGCACCAAAGTCCAATGTTCTACCATTGCGCTACCACCTGCCCTGCCCTGTTCATATCCAAGCTAGCTGTTGTTAATAGTTTGTCCCTAACCAGTTGAGTGTGGTGAATGTTGTCGCTAACCAGGTGAACATAAGTGAGCGAGTGATTATGGAGTTTAGCGTTTCTGCAGGAATCTTTAACCCATTTGCGACAATAAAAACGTTTAATTATTTTATTAGTTGAGCATTATCCATAACAAGGGGAGTGTTGGCCTTATGGTCTTGTAAAGGTGGATAGCGTCCATAAGATGGCCTGGATATCCAAAACAAAACGGATATTATTCGTAAATGCCAAAGTGAGTTCATAACATGATGGCTCACAACTGTAGCATGCTAGCGAGTTCATATTTGAGGAATACACAAATCAACAAAGGAAAGATGGGTTGTATGTGTGGGGTTCAAATGTCGATAACCTGAAACACCGAGGCCACATGTTGCTTGCATCGTACGGGGATGGAGGTACAGAGAGGAAGATGTGAAGCACATGAGATGACTTCCTGGTAGAACTGCGTGGGAGAGGGATCAGGTGTGGGTAGCATTTAGAAACTATTAGAAATAAACACATGTAAATAGATCCAAGTGATACGCATTTCATTCGGAAGAAACTATTACCAATACACATATATCATAAATAAATCCGAGCGATATGCATTTCACTCAAAAGAAACTATTAGAAATAGACATGTATAAATAGAACCCAGCGATACGCAATTTACTTGGATAAAACTAATACAAATAGACCAGTGATATGCATTTCACTCAGAAGAAAGTATTAGTAATAGACATGTATAAATAGATGCCAGTGATACGTATTTCACTTGGAAAAAAACTATTACAAATACACACATAAATAGATCCCAGTGATATGTATTTTACTCGGAAACTATTAGAATACAAACCACGATTTAGGACTTACTTATTCAGACAATATAAGGAACTTTAAACACAGTGTAGTGCCTTAAGATTGCATTAGTGCGAGGATATGTTTTTACAGCATCATCATCATCATCATCATATCCCAGCAATACATATTGAACTCATAACTAGATTTACATGAACAAGGCACATCTTTGACCATGACCATGAACTCAAAGCTGACAAATGATTCAATTAGTATACATAATTGTTTGAGACATGAAGGCAGAAAATATGCCAGTTAAAATCAGCATGAATTGAACTGGTAATCTCCCAAAGCTACTGGCTAAATGATTCCGAGAGCTCGTGTGTCGACTGCCACTGTGGCCGTCTGACAATTACTGACATAATTGGTGGAATCGGCGGACCACAGAGAAATTGAATAACCATACGAGAGTTAGCGGCATGCGGACACTAATATTGTGATAACATCCAGTGGATGTAACCGGCACGTGGAACCCTGTGGAAGCCGATGTCGATACCATCAGAATAACAGCAGGATATCAGGTTGCGGTTACGATAGTGATAGTGATACCGGGTTTCACGGAATTTCAATTATTAAAGTATTTTGATGTTCTTGGAAAAACCTGCATTTATATATACTACATAGAATTTGAATCTGCAATGTGTGTTTAACCCTCTCCCTGCTGGATTAGGCAGACGCTGCTCTTTGGACATCTCTGGTTGCGTCCAGCATGGAGAGGGTTAATAAAGATCAACACCGATCTCGGCTGATAAGACAAACCAAGAATGTTGTTATGATATCTGAACACTGAGGTCACTACTATTGAAACCCAATATTTCTCACCAGAGATAATACCAAGTTACTCAAGACAAGGGTAAAACTCAAATCAAACCTTGTTTTAATAATCTGACACTAATAAACTATTCCCCTATCAACTACCATTCCTGTTGCATATAAAACCAAGCAAGATAAAAAGTTAAATGATAAACCAAATACAAAGACATTGCATGCATCTCAACCATCCCAAGGTTAGAAACTAGGGGGTGGGGGATGTTTTTGTTGTTGTTTTTTAAAGAGACGGGATACAAATAAAAACATTGCACCCCAACCATCCCAAGGTTAGAACCTAGAACAATAGATTGTCATGGTAACAGGAAACAAAGACATTGCACCCCAATCATCCTAAGGTTAGAACCCATAGGACCAGACATTATTGTGCTGACAGAATACCGCGTACATGTACAAAAACATTGCACCCCAACCATCCCAAGGTTAGAACCTAGAACAATAGATTGTCATGGTAACAGGAATTAAACAAAGACATTGCACCCCAATCATCCTAAGGTTAGAACCCATAGGACAAGACATTATTGTGCTGACAGAATACCGCGTACATGTACAAAAACATTGCACCCCAACCATGCCAAGTTTACAACCTAGGATTATTTTTACCACAATGAGAGAATACCATCCATACATGAAATACAATCTTAAAAAACAATGCAGTGAAATCAACCCAATATTAGCCAGATCATGACAGATGGTAAAGCTTCGTAATGGGTTACCACTTTATAGTTTCCAAAAGTCAGTGGCCCCAATCAGTGGCGGCCCTAATCAGTGGCAGCCCCAATGCATTAGACATCACTACAAAGTTATTACTTCCAGTGATTACCTTGATCCACGACAAGGTATGGCATACACGACCACAGGTAAGACACGACACAGGTAAGACACAACACAGGTAAGACACGACACGACCACAGGTAAGGTAAGACACGACACGACCACAGGTAAGACACGTGCACGCCTGATATGAGGCAATAGCCGGAACAGGTGTCTAACGTATCAGCACTGAAGCAGGTGCTGACAGAAATAGAAAGTAAAGCCATATTCTGTGTCTACATCTATCATGGCTGTAACAGTGAGCAGGCTCTGGAAGAGGCCCCGTGGCTAAAACTAGCAAAACATCCAGCCTGTGTTTAATAAACATTGGATCATAGTTGTGAATGTAAATATATTAAAGCAATGTACACTTTATTGTTGTATGGGAACAGAATCTTCAGGATAGAGCTGCTTGTAACATGTTTAATGGATAATGTTTTAAAGAAGTGTCTATACATCAGCTTTGGCAAACAGCAATGGTTACATCCAGATGGAATAACAACATCATTATAATTGGAAAATACTGAAAAATATTTATTTGCTTTAAAGAAGCACAAAAAAATCTCTGTTGGAAAGGAATTTTCTAGTATTTTTTAAAATGAGTGATTGACAAAGTGGAAAGCTACTCAATACGTTAGTGATAATTACAAAACTAACGCAATGTTGGTTGGATGGTGCTAAAGGCTAAATATTGCAAATAGATCATCTCAAATACCAATTTGTCACTTCTCTGTCCACCTCCAATACATCAGACATAAGACCACCATCCTCAGCACTAAGGATAACCAGATTAAATATTATCCAAGATGCTGCAACTTCAATTATCTTTTTTTCTATTAAGCCTTTCCCCTAGAATTCCAATTTCCGAAATTTGCAAGGCGGGTCCCGTGTGAGCGAAGCATCAGCAACAAATGACAGTGCGATGGAGCAAAGTTCATTACGACAAATTGGACATGATTCCACATTCCCCACCTGTTCCGACAACTCATTTACTCTGGACTCATCAGAGCCCAGAAGCAGTGATCAAGAAAAACAGCCTGTGTTATTCTAATGAAGATTGTAATTTCGCTGGAGACCAGATCAGACGAGACCCCGATACCGAAACGGAAGTTGTCGCAGACCACGTCTCGTCTCATCAATGGTTTCCATTCAGACCCGGCCATTTGACGACATGAACCTCTCTTACACACGGATGAGGCAATGTTGGCACTTCCAGCTAAACATCAGACATATCGCCATTTAATTCATTGATTCCTGGCTATCCTAATCAATCGTTTTGGTAGTAGGAAATAAGCATGAAATTCTTGAATTAATTTTCAATAAATTGTCAGTTAAAGGAGACAAAATTACTGCCTGGAAAGTCGCTGGGTAACGTTACACCAAATTTCCATATTTAACCAATAATCTCTGGCACCAATGTGTGAGAACACGCACGCCAACGTCCAGCCTCGTTTGTGCCTGACCACGTCATAGATGACCTCCAGTCAGTTCATAGGATGCTGGTCATCTCAAGAACAGCATACCTGACCTCGAGAACAGTGTACCTGACCTCGAGAACAGCGTACCTGACAACTGACATGTGCAATCCTCTAGCAGGACACCAACACACTAATTGTGTGAGGCAATGGGTCCACCTCCAGATGATATATCCCATGATTACTTCAGCAGCGGTAATGGAGAGTTGCTGTTGCTTCTATCTGAGATGTCATTAATGAAAGGCATCCACTCGACAGCCTGCCTGGACTCACGTGCCGGTAAAACACAGCATCCAATGAGGCCAATAATGAAAGTGGTCTTCTCGGAGTCTTCACCCGGTCTATCAGTCAGGTTATCCGTCAAAACAGCGGGAAAATATCAGAGAACAGCGCCAAGGGAAAAATGAGAGTAGGATCCTGGGAACGGTCCATTCAATCAATCTTTTAATATGTCATATATGTATCTTCATGCTGAGAATTCATGGTAGGATGCCATCTTCAAGAAAGATTATAGCAAAACATTTTCTTTTTAAATGAAACAAGAATGCTCATAAATTGCATGGTTAGAAGTTCCCACTCGCCCGGCAGCCTGATCCTTTCTCGTAATGTTAAAGGTATCTTACGGGCAAGTAGAAATTTCATGTTTTGTTGTTTAAATCATTATTCAGGCGAGTACGTTTTAAAGTTAAGTTCCAACCCTGAAATTGTTGTATATCTTGCCCCTAATGAATACATTTTGCAAAAGGATAGTACTCTGGGCTCTAGCGATACGCTTAAACATGTTCTAATCTTGTACTACGAGAGCTTCAGTTGTTCACGCTTGCAAATTTATCTGTGAATATTTTATGGCAACCTTGACTTATCAGTAGGGCATGTCGTAACCTCACTCCAGTGGCTGTACTTGCCTTGACGGTGGCTGTTCAAGTGGTAAGGTTATGTGTACAGGATAATTCTAATAATATTACCACAAGTTCATAAGTAAATAAAATAATAAAATGACACTCGCGTGTTTGTTGCCTTTCTTTCAGAACCTAGCTACAATGATTAGAATTAATTATTACAAAATTACCACAATTAGAATAGAAAATAGATGACAGATCATAACCAAAATAAGACGTTTAGAATCCATAGTATTCCTATAGAATCTATTCTTATATGTTTACGAAAGAAGTCCATGAAAATATCCAGTACATATCAACAACCGCCACATAATGCCTACAACCCTTTTGCTTTAGGACGATGAACCTCACAAATATCACCTGCGTGGGAATCATTACAAAAAGTCAAAGATGCCCGCCTGCGTCTAACGCAGGTCAATTAGACCACATATTACGTACAACCGAAAATATTACATGGCTCAAGATCCTAATAAGCGCGGAGAAAACGTACAGGAGATCTCAATAAGCATCCCCGATTGCCTGTGTTAGCCAGGTCATGTGCCCGGGGCGCTAATTGCCCGGGATACGGCAGGGTGGAGTCATCTGCCTGTATAATTACTCTCCCTGTACAATGACTTTCTACGCTCCAATGGTAATGACTGTCTGGAATCTGTAGGTGCATGTGGAATGTCGAACCTTGCGGGGGCCGTATCAATAGAAGAAATGAGAATTTCTATATCTGGTTCGATTACATTTGGTTCCATGCATTCAATAGTAAAAAAAATAAGAGAAATAGTTTTTCGTGATTTCTTTAAAAAAATAATCTTTTAATTTAACTCTCTACATGCTGAAGGCAACCAATATGCACAAAAGAGCAGTATACCTAATCCAGCAGGGAGATGGTTAAGGTAGCATGTACATACTCGTGGTGGCAATACATGTATTTGTAGCATTGGAATACATTTCCAAGACGGAAAGAAAATAAAAAGTATGAGCATAGTGAGAAAAGCTGTGCGTGGATTCTCAGAGTTATGCAATGATAATTGATAGCAATGTAGGTTCTAGATATAGTTCATTAGACTAATGAGTTATCATTTTACATCTCAGTGGAGCAATGGGACAATAATATGCGTGTAAAATCTTCCTTAAAATTAAATAACCAATAATTGATAATGATATTGTCACAAAATGATAAATAACGTGTGGTTGAAATGTGCGTATTGAAATTTGAATAATACTCACGAGAAGAAAATTTGTTGGATCCTGCAACAAACAGAACAGATATTAGAATATAATGTTAAAAATGACAGAATATATCAAGTAGAACACAAATAAATATGATAAATACAGGATTTACTATTCAAATGTGAGGAAACAGAGATATTGAAGTTTGAGCTGCCATGCTATTGCGGAATAGCAAACTATTATGTGAATAAAATGCCATTATGACAATACTTCCTGTGGGTGACAGCAACACAATGATGAAAATGTCTGCTGTAAAAATATCATAGTGGTGACTCAGGATTTCTCCGAACGCAGGATTGTGTCACATGCATCCCCAGGACTCTCAAAAATTGAAACCTAAGTGGAACCCTGGGTGACTGCTATACTGATATGAGCAGAATATATTTACTAATATTATATATATCTATGGATTTCTAAGTTTTGGTATTACTTATCTCTCTGGGAAACACCCAGACTCAAGGGTTAAAAGATATGAAACACCAGACTCAAGGATGTCCATGAAAAACAGCTAATCAGCCAGGTATAATACAAGTATTGACTGTCTGGTCCTTCAAATCCAATAACAGAACAGCAGGCCTCGAGGTCTACACTTAACAACAGGTAATTCAACAACACATGAACCTTTCACTAATTTGACTTTAAGGATCTTTTCATTGCAATTATTACTTCCAAAGCTTCATCTTGCTCGAAATGCCATTACTTCATTTCTGGCCGGCGACTACGGCGACTACGGGACTTTAGCAGGACTTAATGATGAGCCAGCTTTCAGGCCAGTTTCCTGCACTATTCCTCTAACAATGTTGAGATTTATCGCCGGACAATACAATACAGTCGTGTGGTAATTCTAATTACAGCAAATATTACGCCTTGCCCAGTTAGTTGCACTGCACAGCTTATGAGAGTAATTGCTCCGCGTTGCTGTATAGCTGGCAAAGGATCAGATTAATGTCCTGTGTTGATGGCATAATTAACGGAGCCGACACCGCTAGCCAATTGGAGGTGTTTCCCTAGCACGCCATCCATCAACTTTACTCGATTTTAAATGGACCTAATTCTGGTAAATGGATGGGTTTGCCTTCAATAGTTTACAGAGCATCAATCCGTCATGTCATGGGAATGACCGATAACTTTGTATTTTTCAGGTATGAAGGTTTTAATTAACTATAAACTTAATCGATGTTAGAATCAACACTAATAAAGTGTCGCCTTCCTAACAAATTCATTATCGACTGTGATAAACCAGCTACATTTCCTACCACAAAACACATATTAAACCGCCCGAAGCCTTATTGTTTCCGACATGCTGACTAGCCGACTGCAAAACTTGTTAAATTCCGATGTTGCCTCAGAAAGTGATCAGCGCTTTATGTTCAAAGGAGCATCTTGCTCATCAAAGTCGGGACCAGGGAGTTCAAAGACTACAGCAATTTCTTCCGCAGGAGTTTCCCTATTGATCCTTTAAAAAAAACCGGACAATATCCTAGATAGCTTCTTGCGTCTCATTCGTCTTCTCCGCCTCCACTTCCCATCACGAGACCTGAGGAGGTGGAATACGCCAGGAGTTGAACAGTTTACGTGTTGCAATTGGACTGATGCTCGCAGGTTAATGTGGTCAGAAATGAAATTATCACATGTGAATAAACAAAGAATTTGTAATACGTAGTTGACTGATCTTGGGAACGTGTGACTACATACCGCGAGCAAACAACCATCAATTGTCAACACAAGGCGCAAGAAACTGGCATTACGCTCGCCGAAACTGGCATTACGCTCGCCATAGAAGACGGTGAACCTTGCATCAAGACCACGATTAAAAAACCCAAAACAATTTCATAATTATCAAGGCCAATTCAGAATAGCAACACTCACGAGCAAAAATTGCCAAAAAAATATGGATCAGAATTGGAATATGAATAATCTAACTTCTGCTGACAACTGTAATGGAAAAGACTTGATCAAGCATTGCTAATGGTCTTCTCCTCTCCAGCTAGCTCAGATCAAGGAGGTCTTCAGAGATCCCCCCTCCCACCTCCCCCATTCCGACACAATCAAATGGTTACGCACACATCCTATCGATTGGCTACCACCACTCCGCAGTGAGGGAATTGTTGGGGAACCCTTCCTGTAAGCATCGTAACCTCGGGCAGAAACAATTAAAGTTGAACACTGCACCTAATTGCACCACTCATCTTCGAGCTCAAGAAGAAGATACCACGATGGTCATTGCTGTTGAATTTCAATTATTGTTTACAGACATGCTTGAACTTCTCCACATTCGGCTTGGACAGGAGACTTACGATGCTTCCATACTAACGATGCTTCGTGGATAGATACGAAAGTGTCACTGAGAATTTGGTTTAAGAGTTGTCCATCTGCTGGGCATTACGACTGTGGACACAGGAACATTCAATCCAACAGATTAAATGTCCACATATTCTCCACTAATGATTTGTGGACACGTGTTTCTGCTTCATTGAATTAGATCCTAAGAGGACAGAGTTTCTTTCTGGACAATGGCCGTCTTCAGATATTTATTAAAACATGCACTTGAAGTGTTTGGTTTGTCTCGTCCCCTTGGATAACCATCGAGTGTCTGCTACAAACATAACTCAGTCTACACAACAGTCAGCACCTTCTGACAGTGTTTTTCTCCAATATCTCGTCACTTCAAAGCCCCCCTTCCCTGATCAATGATACCAATTCATCTTGCCAGCCGTACAACACTGTAGCACAAACAGGCGGGCAGCAGCCAAAGAAATAATGCAATAAAGAGGCGAATGTCTACACTTAACCTTTCCAATGGGCCCCAGAAGAGCGGACTAAAAACACCTGCAGTGGTATCGCGCCACCCTTGTATAAATATGATAACATACACAGCACAGCGACAGCCATAAGTGGGCTCTGTAGATTATTTCCTGCTAATAATTTCCACACAAGTATTTGACATGATAATCTCAATTACAAACGCATTAAGGACATGAATGTCACATCTTTTAACCTTCGGCCTGCCAGATTAATCACAATCATTGCTCTATCATCTGTTTGTAGGGGAACTGGTGTTGCCGCCAGCAGAACGAAGGTTAAAGGGCACAACTGGCATGGCAGCGATGGCATCTGGATGTTGACCAGGAATTTCTTATGATGTAGATCACCTGCATCATTTAAATGCTAACTTTAAATTGCTACATGAGAATACACGATATATATACAAGTTACACTGCAGCTATGAATGATGCTACATTTTTACTGGATAATAATTTCTTACTATGAAGTTTACACGATTTCGCGACCGCCGATTGGCTTAA
>JAUTBZ010060772.1:0-18020 GCA_032361785.1 Lepetodrilus galriftensis
TTCCTCGCCTTTCAACTTAACGTAAACTAGAGCACGTTTTCCTGCGTAAAGGGGCGCGCTCCTCGGTATAATTAGAGCGCCAGAATCGGAAGCTTTCGCTTCTAGACGTGCACTCACATACTGACCAGGTTTAAGTTTCCCCTCGTTTTCAACCTCAACTCTTAAGGTTCCCGTTCGCGTCGCGGTATCTACAAAAGGCGCGATAAAAGAAACTTTCCCTTCAAATTCTTCACCCGGAATCGAATCCACATTGAAGCGCACACTTTGGCCGAGCGCAATCAAAGGAAGGTCTGCTGCATAAGCATCCAGCTCAACCCAAACCGAATTCAAGTTCGAGATCTCCAACAAAGGCGCGCCCTCTTTGACATACTCTCCTTCCGAAACGCGCTTAGAAACTACCGTTCCCGAAAAGGGACTTCGAATCGGAATACGTGTCCACGCTTTTTTCGCATTTTCCATTCTCTTAATCTCGGAGTTCTTTATCCCCAATAACCTGAGCCGCGTACGCGCTGATTCTAATGCGGATAAAGATGCTTTTTGAGCGAAAGGATCAGCGCTTGCAAGTTTTGCTAACTGCGATTTCACGATCATAAGTTCTCGGTGTGCACCGTAAATTTCGGGACTATAAACATAGGCTATCGTTTGATGTCGTTTTACAATTTCGCCTCTTGAGGCCACTTTTAATTTTTCGATTCGACCACCAAACCAAGCGGTAATTACTTTAGTTTGATCTTCGTTTTTAGTAATTCTACCTACTAATTTTCGTTCGGCACCGGCTCCCTCTAATAAACGAACTTCGCTCGTTCTTATTTCAGCCAAAGCGCTAGCTCTCTTATTGAGTTTGACCTCGTCTGGTGCAAGATCACCCTTCTTGTCTTTCGAAAGAGGGATAAGATCCATTCCACAAATGGGACAAGCACCTGGCTCCGAGGCTTGGACTTGCGGATCCATCGAGCATGTCCAGATCGTGGGTTCGCTTCCATGCGCATGACCTTCATGCTCATCAGCCTTAGCGACCTTCTCTTCAGATGAAGGAATAGCGAAACCTATACCCACACCAACCAAAAGAACGATTGCAATCAAAAAATACTTTTTCATTTTTTCCCCTTCACAGGATCTATGCCTAGATTAAAATTCAAGGCCGAACGCAATTTCGCGTAACGAGATTGTGCGTCAGCTAAGGCGAGCTGCAAACGATATACTCTATCGAAAGCTTGGATGACGTCATTGATTTTCGTACGCTGAGTTTCAAACTCAGCGGTAACATCTCGGCGATAGATGTCAGCTAAAGGGATGATCGTCTTTTTATAATAGGACACTCTTCGGAGCGCGTCCTCTAAAGATAATCGAGAAATATCAGCCTTATTTTTTATCTTACGTTCAAGTTCTATTTTTTTAAAACCGCGCCCTATAATCCGCGTTTGTAATGACGTGATTTCCGTCTTCGAGGGTTTAGACCATATTGGAATAGAAACGCCTACTTTGATCATCAACGCGTCTTGTCCGCCCGTCCCTTTTTCGTTTTCTCCAACCTCAAAATAGTCAACTCCCATACTAAATTTCGGCAAGTCTTCCTTTTCTTTAATTTCGATCAAGGCGCGATCTATTGCGTCCTCGCGTGCTAGAGCGCTAATATCAGGATGTACTTCTTCGCTTGTAATAAGCTTTCCATTTTCCTCAGGCGCGCCAATATTAACTTTCTCTTTCTCGCCGATCCATTTCCGCAGGGCTTTTTCTGCTATATTTAAATTGCTCTTTTCCCTTTCCAAACGATCGATAATCCGAGCTTTTTCAAACACCACCAAGGATACAGAAGACTTTGGAACTCTACCGATTTCGTTGAGAGCTTGCGTAGATTGAATGAGACCATCCAATAAAATAAGGTGAGAATTGGTCAGTTGGATTTGTCGAAAATGATGCCAGTATACCCATGCGTTTTGTTCCACTTCATACTTAATCTTTTGAAGTCGTCTCAGGGTTTGGGGAGCAAAACGCTTTGCTTTTACACTTGGAAGGTGGTTAACGAGAGTGGACAAACCCGGCCAAGGTATAGCCTGCTGAATTCCAATTTTATGGCGCTGAGGTCCCACCTTGGTTTCAATGGGAAACAAGAAATAGCCATAACTAATTTGTAAGGGAGGGAATGCAAAAACCTCACCTTCCTTTACTTTTTCCGCCGCGTTTTTTTGTTCGATCTCTTTCAAGATCGCGTCTCTCTCTATCGCAATAGCCACCAAACGATCCACGTCGTTTCTGGAATCAGCCAGAAGCTCTAGGGGAATAAACACCCCGAAAAGGAAACTAAATAGGACTATTTTTCGCATCAACACCTCCGCTCGTGAACGAGCATTATTCTATGTAGCGATTTCCGTGCCACTCGTTTTCGCCCTGTTTTTCGTCAATTTTACACCAACTTATCTTATCTTGAAGAATATTCTTCAACAAAGGTGAAGAATATTCTACAATCCTCAAATCCACGTTTTGAAGTGTAGTTATGCTCAAAGACTCTAGACTAGCTCAGGATTACAAAGGAAAGCTCTTTGTCACTATTATTTTAGTGATAGCTATTTCTTCCATCCATTACCTTACCGATCCCCATCAAGTTGCGTGGCATAACGTGGCAAGGCGCCTCTATTATCTGCCCATAGTAATCGCCGCATTTGGATTTGGAGTACGAGGAGGATTAGCGACGGCCTTAATCGTGAGCCTCGCCTACGCACCTCACGCCTTTTTCATGCCCCATCACCACGACCCCGCTCCAGGAATCGATAAAATACTTGAACTCATTTTGTATTTTGTGGTGGGCAGCGTAACGGGGTTCTTGGTTGAACGTGAACGTAAAGTGCGCTTCGATCTCGAACGTTCTTTGGACGAAAGAGAAAAGCTGCAAACCCAACTTATACAAGCCGGGAAAATGTCCGCGTTGGGCGAATTGTCTTCAGGGCTAGCTCATGAAATCCGAAATCCCCTCGCATCAATAATGGGCAGCGCCGAGGCTTTATCTTCGGAGTTCGACGAAGGTCATAAGAAACGACGAATCGCGGACCTAATGTTAAAAGAGATCGATCGTTTAAATGGCGTGGTTTCCCGATTCCTTACCTTTGCGAAACCCGCACGTCCTCAACGGAATCTGACTTCAATAAAACGCCTCTTTGCTAAAACGATTCAACTTCTTCCTCCGAGTTCAGATTGTACAATATTGGACACCTTGGAGAATCTCGAAATCAGTGTGGATGAAAATCAAATCCAACAAGTTTTGCTCAATCTCGCACTGAACGGACTGGCCTCTGGGGAAAATGCGTCGGTCCAATTTTCAGCTTATGAACGTTCCTTAAATGATCGTGCCTTTATCGTTCTCTCCATAAAAGATACTGGAGACGGTATCGATGATGAGATTAGGGAAAAGATTTTTGATCCTTTTGTGACCAAACGCGAAAACGGAACTGGACTTGGACTTTCGATTTCGAGTCAGATCATGGATGCTCATGACGGGTTTATCGATTTTGAAAGCCTTTCCGGCGGGACAGAGTTCCGACTAAACTTCCCACAAGCCAAGGTAGAAAATAATGAATAGAGGACGAATCCTTTACGCTGAAGATGATGAAAGCGTCCGTGAAGTTATGGTTTTTAACCTTGAGGAGGCTGGCTTCAGTGTCGACGCTGTCGAAGACGGAGAAGCCGCGTTTAAACTCTTCGAGAAGTCTAAATATGAGATTATTTTGTCTGATATTAAGATGCCAAAAAAAGACGGAATATGGCTATTAAAAGAAGTCTTAAAAATCGATCCTTCAGCCTGTGTAATGATACTGACCGCCTTTGGCGGAACGGATCGAGCTTTGGAAGCAATGCGCGCAGGTGCCTATCATTACGTAGAAAAACCAGTAAACCTACTTACTTTACTAGAACTCCTTGATAGTGCGATTGCGACTCGAGGGCCAGATACCTTTTTACTAAAAACTCCTCCTATCATTTCTGCTTCTCCTTCGATGAATCAGGTTCTCCAGGTCATTGATAAAATTGCAAAATCAGACGCATCGATTCTTTTGCGCGGAGAATCGGGTACTGGAAAAGAGCTTCTGGCCAAGACAATACATGAGCGTTCTTTTCGTGCTCAAAGTCCCTTCATTGCTGTGAATTGCGCGGCTATTCCAGCAGACCTATTGGAAAGCATTTTATTTGGTCATAAAAAAGGCGAGTTCACAGGCGCAAATGCAGATGCCGAGGGGAAGTTCGTATCGGCGGATGGGGGCACTATATTTCTCGATGAAATTGGGGAGATGTCGCCACCTCTTCAATCGAAGCTTTTACGCGTGCTCCAAGATGGGTTCGTTGATGTGGTGGGATCAAATTCTCCAACACAGGTTGACGTTCGTATTATTTCTGCAACCCACCAAAACCTAGAAGATAAAATTGCATCAAAAGCCTTCCGTCCCGATCTTTTTTATCGCTTAAACGTAATACCTATTATCGTGCCTCCGCTCAGAGAAAGGACGGAAGATATTCCTGTCCTCTTTAGACACTTTGTAAGACTCTTTACTGATTCCGATATTAAAATCGATCCCGAAGTCGACGAATGGGCAATCGATCATCCATGGCCAGGGAACGTTCGGGAACTCTCCAATCTCGTCCAACGGATGATTTTACTAAGAAATGGAAATCGTCTTGGCGTGGAAGACTTGCCGGGATCAAATACACCAAAGAGTAACTTCCCTTTTGCCCTCCCGGAAGCGGGCTTCGATATTGTCGAGTTCGAAAAAAAGCTATTCACGGAGGTGATGAAAAAAACCAAAGGCAACCAATCGGCCGCGGCGAGGTACCTAAAGATCCCTCGTCATGTGCTCATCTATCGTTTGGAAAAATATGATATTTAGTTCACGCTTTTGTCACCTTTTTTGTCACCCTTTTTGTCACCCGGTTTGTAACCTGGTTTGGCGCCCTGTTTGTCCACAGGTTTGTCACCATAGGTTTTGAATTCGAACGAAGCTAATGCTAGAAATACTTGATGCATAGCTGAGGAGCCCTTTGCGGAATTTTTCTAATATCCCCCTTTCTCTAAGTCTCGTTTTGCTTTTTAACCTTTTTGTGGTGATCAGTGGATGTGCAGATGCTGGCCCTGGTCAAGCTATTCTAGGGAAAGAACGCCCTGCCCGACTCTTTCTTCCCTCAGATTATTCTAAAGACAAAGAATATCCTTTAGTCGTTTTATTGCATGGATATGCCTCCAATGCGGACCGGCAGAGCGCCTATTTGGGTTTTGCGGAACTGATAGACGAACGTCAATTTTTGCTCATCTTGCCTGAAGGAAACACGGACTCTTTCGGGCTTCAATTTTGGAATGCCACAGATGGATGTTGTGATTTCAATAAAAGTGCGCCAAAGGACGCGGCCTACCTCATTGGGTTAATTGATGAAGCCAAAAAAAAATATTCTGTAGATACTCGGCGCATCTATTTTACGGGCCACTCGAACGGAAGTTTTATGTCCTATACAATGGCGTGCGAATTCGGTGATAAAATTGCTGCCATTGCCGCGCTTTCGGGAACCACCTTTTTGGATCCGACCAAATGTAAAGAAACCGGAAAGGTGAGTGTACTCCATATTCATGGCACTCTAGATCCCACGATTCGTTATAAGGGGGCCGATAGTAATTTAACGCTCAACGGTTATCCTGGGGCGGAAAGCACGGTAGAGCGCTGGGCCAAGCGTAATGGATGTGTAGAAAAAAGAACAAGAGAAGAGCGACTAAACCTGTCCACAAACTTGCTGGGCAAGGAAACAGAAATGGATTATTGGGTGGGATGTGACGGGCAAACTAATGTAGAGCTCTGGCGAATTAAAGGCGCCTTACATCTTCCCTCACTTTCTTCAGAATATGCATCTCTTGTTTTGGACTTTCTTTTTTCCCAAACTAAATAAAAGTAAACAAGCTTAAGGTTTGGTTTACTCCAACCCTTCCTCAACATTTAATGCAGAGACTTCGACGCTCGTGGGCGTCATTTTCACCAAGGAAATCCCCTTAGGAATATTTCGAACACTTGGTGTGAGCGTTTGTAAACTATCCAATAATTTGATTCCCGATAAATCTACAACGACGTGAATAGTATCGGGACTTACTTTATCTAAAAGCACACTTGGGCCTTTGAGTTCAATTTCCATGGTATCTGGCGAAATCACCACTGGCCGATTCGCATTCATCTCAACGATAGCCAGCCCCGGGATAGTACGCTTTCCGAACTGCGCATCGATCGGAATATTTACGTTAACAATGGTATTGGGCTCGTAGGTCACAAGAGGATCTATGGTCTTGAGATGCACTTCTCTACGCAAAGAATCACTTTGACCTGAAACGTCGATCGCCTCTGTTTCAATTTCGTTTAGACCGGCAAGCAAGGTTTTGGGCCCAGTTACTTTAATCTTTAAAGGTTTTACTTTTACTCTTCCCAAATGAAAGGGTTCTTTGGGCGAACCAATAATACGCGGAACTATCGTTACCATTTTGGTGGATTCGTTATCAATCTGCACTACGATTTCGCTCGGTACGATATTCGTAACCCGAACACCGCTTGGCGTTTGAATAGAATCGAAGGGAATTCCCACTGGCCTTTCATGATCCAAAACATTGAGTTCTATAATAATAGGATCCAATTGGTTTCTATTGAATCGTGAAAGATCGGAGTCTCGACCACGGACCGTAACACGCACCACTTCCGGAGCATTTCCACCCATAATCATCGTACCCGAAGGAAGAACCAAACGTAGCGGGACATTAGCGGTAACCGTAGATTCTTGGTCCGCCCTGACCCAAACGAAAAGCGTCACCGTAAGCACGAAAGAGATCGCTTTGATCGTTCCATTCCGTGTAAAAAGCTCCCCAAAATCGATATTCTTTAGCTTCATTTTTCTTTCTTCCCAAAGAAGGTTCTTCTTGTTCGAAGTTTTTCCATCAGGGCAGACCAACTGCTTTCTTCGGTTTGTGAAGAAAAGATCCTTTGAAGCAATTCCCGAAGTTCGTTGGTTTCTAAGGGGCGAAATAATTCTTCTTTAAAAGCCACCGACATCGTGCCTGTTTCTTCACTAACAATAACGACTGCGGCATCAGTGTCTTCTGCAAGACTTATCCCTGCGCGATGACGTGTACCTAGCGCACTTGGAATTCTTGCGTGATGTTTCAACGGAAGGATTACTTTCGCAGACGCGATACGCCCTCCACGAATTATCACTGCGCCATCATGAAGCGGGTTGCTGTGTTCGGTCAAAAATATCGAAAACAAAAGCTCCCGCGAAACGGACGCATCAATAGGAACAGCTTCATCCGGAATAAGATAATCGAGATTGGCCTGGCGTTCGATGGCAATCAAAGCTCCGATACGTTTCCCGGCCAAACTCGTTGCACATTGAATCACCTCTTCTAAAACAGAGGTATCTTCGTAAGTTCTGCCGATAGAAAGAAAGTTTGAACCCCGCCCGAATTGCGCAAGAGCGCGACGTATATCTTGTTGAAAGACCACGATAAGTACGATCACGAAATTTGCGAAAAACTTATCAATAAACCAGTAAGTCGCCGGTAGAGTCCAAAAATCGTTCTTCGAGATAAAGAAAAGAATAATAAGAACGACGATACCCGCTACCACCTGAACCGCTCTTGTGCCCTTGATGAGCAATAATCCTCGATATATCACGAAGTAAATCAGCGCGAAGTCGACGAGGCTTGCAAACCAAAGGCCCTTTGATCCCATTCCTAATTGTGTGAAAAGCTCCTGCATGTTTCCATCATTTTATCTGTCTTTTTTAAGGTATCTTATCAAAATTTCCTCGCAACTTAATCTTTGGGAAATAAAAAAGAACTTTGGTCAGTTGAAGAATTTCGATGCGCACTGCATCGAAGAAAAAAACGGAGTTTATGATGAGAAAACTAGCTTCAATTAGAAAAATCACCGACCTCCAACCCATTAAAGGTGCGGACCGAATTGAGCTCGCCATTGTAGATGGTTGGAAATGCGTCATTAAAAAAGGCGAGTATGCGATTGGCGAAAAAATCATCTACTGCGAAATCGATTCCATTCTGCCGGTTCGTGAAGAATTCGAATTTCTAAGGAAAAGCTCTTATCGAAAAATGAACGATAAAGAAGGATTTCGATTACGCACTATACGTTTGAGAGGACAGGTATCCCAAGGGCTTGTTCTTCCCGCGACGATCTTGAAGAGAGAGTGCCAGATTGGAGAAGACGTAAGCACGGAATTAGGCATCGAGAAATATGAAGCGCCGATTCCGACCCAACTTACAGGAGAAGTCGTTGGCGCTTTTCCAAGTTTTATTCGAAAAACGAACGAAGAACGGATCCAGAATCTTTCTGAAGAGTTTCCCAACTTTAAGAATAAAATGTTCCGAGCCACTGAGAAATTGGATGGTACTTCTCTGACCGTTTTCTATTACAATGATAAGGTTGGTGTTTGTGGGCGAAACTGGGAGTACCATGATGATCCCGCAAACAGCTATTGGCGAGTGGTCCATGAAAACGAACTTGTAAAAAAGCTGGAACAAATGGGGCGTTCTATCGCGTTTCAAGGAGAGCTTATTGGACCGGGAATCCAGGGGAATCCTTATAAACTTACCAAAGCGGCTTTATACCTATTTAACGCTTTTGACATTGCAGAGCAAAGCTACGTGAGTAAGTCGGAGCTCTCGATATTGTGTGAGACGCTCGGTCTGAATGAAGTACCGACGATCATAGAACGCGAACTTCCAAACACCATTGATGATGTACTGGAATTCGCGGAAGGAAAAAGCGTGCTCAATAAAGAGGCTGAACGCGAAGGATTGGTTTGGGTATGTGGTTCTGGTCAGGACCGTATTTCGTTCAAATCGATCTCGAATCGTTTTCTAACGAAGAAGTAAATTCGATTACCAACAGGTAGGATATTTAGAAAAATCTACCTGTTGGGTTTCGGGTTCTTTCCCACAACTACTCTTCCCTAAAATCCGATAGCTTGTAGAGGAGCGGTAATCTTTAGAAGCGTCTGGATAGCCGCTATTATTTGATAAGCGTTGTGCGTCTTCGCTTGGAATACGGCAAGGAATAGGCGAGTCCGCGAAACGACCCAGACCTTCTTTTGTCTTCGCACCAAATATAACTAAACGCTCTACAGGGATAGTCGTCGTTTTCACCACGCTCATTGTTGCAATTGTTAGCGAAGTACGTTTGGGAAGCTTTTTCTCACTTCCATACACAAGTAGTCCCTCCGATCCATCTCCATAGAGATTGATTACACGTGTAAAAAGTTTCTCGTCATTTTCGATAATAAGTTCGGTTTCATCACCATCACACATCCCTCCTCCGCTTCGGGTTTTATCCAAACGAATTGACATATTCCCGGTATCATTGAGCGCCTGCATAGCGGTACTTGGATCAGTGACGGGTCCTATCATTTCCGGAAATTCCACCCCTTTTATGACTCGTGTACTTCCCGCCATCTTCACTCGCCAGGTTACTTCCAACATCATCTCTTGTCCGTGCAATTTTGTAACTCTTCCGGTTACCACGCCATCGATACCCTTTGGTGTATTTAGCCCTGACCATTTTTCGGTGAGTTCTACGGTATCCGCGCCTGCGGTTCCTAGCGCCACAAGAAATTTATCCACAAGCCAAGAAGCACGTTCTCCACCCTCCACACCGAGGTCGCGAACAGATCCTACGGCAAGACGAATATTCTTCTTTTTAGTCTTCTTGTTTACTAAATCTACAATTTCTTTTCCTCTGAGATCAATTTGAGATTCAAACTCTGAACGCGGAGCGTTGAGAAAAGTATTGACTTTTTTGGAGGAAATCACAGCCATCGCACAAACTTGTGAAGCGGCACGTTCTGTGTTCCAAATCGAGATATTGGTTTCCAAAGCACGACAACGATATCCCTGGCAAATCTTATCACGCAAACGTTGGATAGCTTTTTGGGACGCTACATCTGTGGCGTTGGGAGTATCAATTGAGGCAAATGCAGTTTCTTGACGATAATTTGCGGGCGGAATTTTATTTCCATCACACTTCCCTTTTTCGCCTGCCACCACAATTTTCGTCTCGACTTTAAGCGTATCGTTTTTTTTATCTGGCCCGCTACAGGCACTTATCATAAAGCTAAGAAATAATAGTTTTTTCATTGAAAACTCGCCTCACTAATAAAACGTTCAAAATCGCTGATAATCTTTTCGTCAATTTGGAAGCTCTTATACTCCATCCTAAAAAGCCAAAGAGCTCCGTTTTGGTAGGTGCGAAATACAAGCAGTGATTCGTCAGTACTAAAATCGAATTTATTATCTTTAGGAATTTGACTTCGGTAAAATACTCCGGTTGTTTTTCCATATGTTTTGGGAGTCGGCTTCTCGACTAAAGTTTCACCCATCCCCATTTGCGGTGTCGACTGCATCGCACTCGCGGCATACATTTGATCCATTTCCATTTTCGAAATGGAAAGCTCAGCTGGATATAACATGGAACTCGATACGAAAATAATACCAGGATAGATGGTGTCAGAAACCGCCCAACCCTCAAGCTTGGGAATGGTAACTCCCTCGTTGGTATTAATCTGAACACCTTCTGTAGAATTAGGTGTGGTGATTATTTTCCCTCTTCCCTGGATGAGATCTTTAATGCCGGGATCTTTTTCGGTCGCATTAGAGGAAAGTACAAAATCGCCCTCTCCCTCTAAATTTGGGGTTTGCTGCCTTCCTTTCACTAATCGAAGTTGGGATGCAGTATATTGAATCGCCTCCTTCGTTGTGACCTTGGCATCGCCATCAGATGCCCAACCGCGAAGCGCCCCAAGCAAAAGATAACTGAAGGCGGGACGCTCTTCATTGGGGAGTTGTCCTGCAACCTGGTCAGCTTTTGCCGCGGAAAGAATAGTAAACCCGCTTAACTTTACCGTAGGCTTGATGATGGGGATTACGGGTTGGGTGCCAGTAGCCAGAAGCTCACCGCTTGCGGACTTTCCGCTAAAACAAGTATCTAAAACCATCACCGCTTTCTTATTCTCTTTTTGAAGAAGGGCCACGAGATCTTTTTTAGCCAAGCTACGAGAAGCAATACTGTCCATGGTTTGTTGAGCATCCATACCGACAAGAAGACCATCTGTGCCCTCTTTATTAGCGGCGCCGTGTCCAATAAATACAAACCAGGTGGTACCGCCTTCTTGGGTAGAATCCACAGCTTGTTTAGTAAACCTGCTTATCTCTTCAATCGGTGCATTTTGATCAGTGAGAACAAATACATTTTCCATACCTTTGGCTGAACGAAAATACTCTTCCCAATCATTTGCGTTACGAATCGCCCCTTTTACGTCGGGCAAAAAAGCGTAATCTTCGATCGCGATAATCACGGCGGCGTCTTTGGAAACGCTATCGGCCTTTTTCCAACTCGAAAGTGAAGGCCATGCACCAATCGCTCCGCGTTGGGTGGTCACACCACCGGGTTGAATCATCGTATATTGAGTAGGCGCACTGCATGCTACAAGAAACACGCAAGTGAGAATCGTTAAGAATCTCATAATTCTTCCTTTATTTGGTAACTTCGTTTACTTAGAAGGAACGCGTATAGCTTTTAATTCTTTCTTCAATTCAGGCGTGAGTTTACCATCAGCTTTTGCTTTTTCTTCCACTTTTTCAGCTACAGCGGATACCGCTTCGGCTTTTTTATCTTCAGGGAAAAAGGCGAGTACACGAGATACGAATTTATGATTTCCGTCAGGTTCTTTAATGGTTTCAACGGGACAATATCGGTCATCTTTTACAAAAGATGTAATTCCTTCAGCAACAGTATTCACGATGTTTTCACTTTTTACATATCCATCAATCACGCTTGCGTTATTGGTTGACGAGGCCACGATGGTTTCGCCAAGATACTGAACTGCTTGCGTTCTTGCGTGACGCATAGCTGAACTTCTTGCGATATCTTCTGTGGGTGATGCGGGTGAAACGCCCACGAAATATTGACCTTTATCACTTTTAGGAAGGCGATCTACCCAATCGCAATTTGATTTTGCAACACGATCGGTCACGCGAAATGCAAAGTATACATTTTCAAAACTTGTAGAACGTTTCCATTGCCATCCATCGGCGAAGGATAAATCGGTTTTCGTTGCAGTGGTGTCGAGGTTCGCATCTGCGCCGGTTTGACGGCCGCTCTTTTCAAAAAGAGTTCCTTTTCCGTACCAGAATTCTCCGATGTATTTATCGGTACATGCGTCTGGCGATCCGTCACAACAAGTTTTAAAAGCGACAGGATCGGTGATATTTGCTACGATCTTCTTCGTCAAATCGTACTTTACACGAATCGTGGTTCCGGACTCATGACCCACTGATCCATCTCCAGAAACTCCAGCCGATTTAGCCATAAGCTTTCCAGAATCTGTAAGACCAAAGTTTCCTTTCACTTCTGTGGAAGAGTTATAATACTCATCAAAACTTCCTGATGCGTTCACGGTTTTGTAAGTTACAAATTTTGAACATTCGGTTTGGATTCCACGATTTTCATCGATTTGATCCACTTTAAGTTCGTTCGAAAGAAAACGTCCCATAAAATGTGAAGGATCATCATCAAAGGATGCGCGAAGAAAAACTCCGTTGCGCGGTCCAGCTAAGGAAGACCCCATTTGGGCCGGCATGGTTTTACCTGGATCTTTAGGTCCTCCGCCACATGCAGCGAAAAGAGTCATTGTAGAAAGGGTTAAAATAGCGAGTGTTTTCATCGGTCTTCCTTAAATAGGTATTTCAGCCTATCTTTTACGGGAGATCCTATTAAAAATTCAACACATTTCTTATTTCCTTATTCTCTTTTAGAACAAAGCTACAATTTACGGGCTGCCCTTCTTCGATTAGTATCCCAAAATCGATAATTGAAAAACCAGGATTTAATGTGGTCGAAAATCTTCTAACCTTGCTTATGCTCATTTTTCTCCAGGCGGTACTTGGATTTGATAACCTCCTTTATATTTCGCTTGAATCCAAAAGAGTAGAAGAAGACCAACAATCTAAGGTTCGCCTCTGGGGTATTGGCCTTGCCATTATCTTGAGAATCGTTCTATTGGTGGTGATTCTGCAGGCGATCGATTCTTTTCAAACCTCGATATTCTCGATCCATTCTGGTGCTTTTACGATCGAGGCAACGATCCACGCGCTGATTGTTTTGAGCGGTGGACTTTTCATCATTTACACTGCGGTAAAAGAGATCACGCACATGCTTTCGCAAAACGATCTTGGCCACGATGTAGAAAGCGACGAAAAAAAGAAATACCCAGGAATGGCCATCGCCACGATTGTGGTGATGAACCTCGTGTTTAGTTTCGATTCTATTTTGAGTGCGATTGCGCTCACGAAGGTCGTTTGGGTCATGGCAATTGCGATCGTAGTTTCCGGCGTTCTCATGATTGCCCTCGCCAATACCGTGTCGGAGTTCTTAAAGAAGAATCGTCTTTTCGAAGTCTTGGGACTTTTTATTCTTTTGATCGTCGGAATTATGCTCGTTTCAGAAGGCGGACACCTCGCCCATCTTTCCTTCTTTGGACATAAAATTGAGGCGATGAGCAAAGCCACTTTTTATTTTTCGATCGCTATCGTCGTGATTGTGGATGTGGCGCAAGGAAAGTATCAGAAGAAGCTCGACCAAGAGCGCGAATCCTAATCTCACATCGACTTCGTTCAGAGCGCAGAAACATAAGCGTTGATCTTTCCAATTTCATCATCTGAGATCTGGCTTTCATCCCATTTGGTCATATATCGCGTTCTTGCATCGTATTCGCCGGCATTATGCCCGTTACGAATATGACCTGTTGAATCTGCTTTCCCCTTAATATTCTGTTCGGTTCCGCCGCCGGTTTTGTGACAATTATCACAAAACTGTTTGTACAACCCTTCTCCCGCAGCCTCGTTGGGTAGGCCATCAAGCCAAGCCCACATTTCTGTAAGATGGGCATCGCTGACTTCAGCCTCGGCGAATTTGGGCATCCCTTTAGCGGAGAATTCAAAGCTTCCATAACTCGATCCATTACGTGTGGTAAATGTAGAAAAACCGGGATCTTTATAACGAAGTTGAATCCCGCGTTTTTCAACGCCCTTTCCGTCTATTCCGTGACAACCCGCACACTCTTGCGCATATTTCACTTTTCCGTCGACAGTGGCCGGAGCCTTCGAATCGAGAAAAGTTTGAATTTTCGCAATCTTACCTGCATTCAACGCAGGAATCGCGCTCATCGTACCGACGCCAGTAGTCACGCTGGGACTAATGTCTTTAAAACCCTGAATGGATCCTGCCCATTGCGAACCGCCGATTCCGTCGGGACCGTGACACGCATTACAATTGGTCACATAGAGTTCCTCGCCGGTCATCTCCGTTCCACCCGTGTCTTTGGTGGTATTATTTTTCGTCCCCACATCACTTGTCTTACCGCTGTCTTTGTTCGTTCCCGCGTCACCAGACAGGTCCGTTTTTTGCGTCATGTCGGCGGGCTCATTATCTGTATCGCCAAAATCACGTGTCAAAGTGTTAGGGGTACAGCCCACAAACCATAGTAGTATAATAAAGATATATTTCATTGTGTTCCCGATTTTATATATATCCCTAGAGTACAAAGAAATGGACTTGATGCCAAGCGACTATTGTTTTTATGGGTTACTTCCACCCCTGAACCAAGATTCGGAGACCGAACACCTGTGCTGACAGACAACTTTGTTCGTCCTGACGAATCGGAGAAAATCAAATCTCTAATTCGCGAAAAGGGCACCTATAAAGTTATCGATAAGGTCAGTGTAAAACTCAACGAGAGACACGATTTATACGAGGCACAACTTTTAAGCCTAGGTATTCAAGGCGTCGTGGTGCCGACCGAAACCGTGAAGCAATACGATAAACTGCTCGTCGGAGGCATGTGGGCATTGGTCACCTTGGAACACTTCCACGAGGAAGGGCAGCGGGAATCTCCCTTTTCGGTGCGACAACTCAAGCCTATTCAGATGCCCAATATGGACATGGAAGACCTTCGTGAAGGGCGAAAGTACTTCACCGAAGAACAATGGTTGGACGTGTTAATGCGGTCGGCTGGAATGGAGCCAACGGCGCTAGAAAAACGTGTGAAGTGGCACTTGCTGGCGCGCATGATTCCCTTTGTTGAAAGGAACTATAATGCATGCGAGCTGGGACCAAGAGGCACCGGTAAGAGCCACATTTACAAGGAAATTAGCCCCAATAGTATTTTGGTTTCTGGTGGGCAGACGACGGTTGCAAATCTATTTTACAATATGAGTCGACGACAGATTGGCTTGGTTGGCGTGTGGGACGTTGTGGCTTTTGATGAAGTTGCGGGCATGCGTTTTAAAGACCAGGATGGCGTGCAAATCATGAAAGATTTCATGGCCTCGGGTTCGTTTACGCGCGGGCGAGATTCACTCAATGCATCGGCGTCGATGATCTTTGTTGGAAATATTGACAACGTTAAAATGCTATTGAAGACAAGCCATCTTCTTACGCCCTTCCCGGCTGCGATGCTTGATGCTGCTTTTTTTGATCGTTTCCATTCTTATATTCCAGGTTGGGAAATCCCGAAGATGCGACCCGAGTTTTTCACGGACCAATACGGTTTCATCGTAGATTATTTGGCGGAGTTTTTCCGTGAGATGCGCAAGCATAATTTTGGTGATGCGATAAGTAAGTATTTTAGTCTTGGGCGCGACCTTAACCAACGTGATGCGATTGGTGTTAAACGCACGGTTTCTGGATTATTGAAGTTACTTTATCCAGGTGAGGATTACGATAAAGAGGCGGTTCGAGGTTGTCTTGAGTACGCCTTGGAAGCGCGACGTAGAATCAAGGAACAACTCAAGCGTATTGGTGGCATGGAGTTCTTCGACGTTCACTTCAGCTATATCGATCTTGAAACCAATGAAGAAAAATTCATTACGGTCAAAGAGCAAGGTGGAGATTCTCTCATTCCCGAGGGCGCACTCCGAGCAGGCTCGCTTCATACTGTTGCGGCAGGAAGTGGCGGACACTTGGGACTCTATCGTTTGGAGACGCAGATTACTCCTGGCAATGGTCGTCTGAAGCTTTCTGGGCTTGGGTCCAATACCGCAGCGAAGAAGTCGGTGAAGGTTGGATTTGATTTTTTCTTAGCCAACGCGAAGCAGCTTCAAGCGTCCGTCAAACCGCGTGATAACAACTGCCATTTACATGTTGTCGAGTCCCACAACACCGGACCGTCCACAGGTTTAACAATGGCGAGTTATATCGCGTTCGCATCTGCCCTTCTTAACAAACCTGTCGAACCCCAAATGGTTATCCTTGGGACGATGAGCCTTGGTGGTAATATTGTGCCGGTCGAAAACATTGCCGAATCCTTCCAAGTCGCGGCCGACGCAGGCGCCAAGCGCATCCTTTTGCCGAGCTCAAGCGTGGTTGATATCCCGAGCATCCCGGGGGAACTCTTTGCAAAGTTCCAAACCAGTTTCTATACTGATCCAAGAGACGCTGCGTTTAAGGCTTTGGGTGTGCAGTGAATTTCCACCAGGATAAATGACTCTTTCTCGATTCCAGATTTAAACGTGAAAAGAAAACGCATTTAAAAAGCTTGAATTCAAGAAGTTGAATCTATCTCGATTATGAAATAATCGTTAAGCTCCAAACAAGAACTTGCTGAGAACAGGTTGGTATGAAAAATGAAAAAAATGGCGAGTTTATTCTTTACCAATCTGAGGATGGTGAAACTTCGGTTGAGCTCACGACTTTAGAAGGAAGTGCTTGGCTAAGTCAAAAACAGATGGCGGAACTCTTTCTTAAAAGTCGCTCCAATATTACCGAACATATTCAAAATATCTTTAACGACGAAGAACTACAGGAGATTTCAGTATGTCGGGATTTCCGACATACTGCCACTGATGGTAAAAACTACTCTGTAAAGTATTATAATCTCAAGATGATTCTAGCCGTTGGATATCGCGTACGTTCGCCTCGCGGTGTTCAGTTTCGACGGTGGGCAACTACCATTCTTGAGGAGTATTTAGTCAAGGGTTTTGCGATGGACGATGAACGTCTGAAGCAAACAGAGACATGGGACTATTTCGACGAATGGTTGGCCCGAATTCGTGATATTCGTGCTTCCGAAAAACGTTTTTATCAAAAAATTAAAGACCTTTTTACCACCGCCATCGACTATGACAAAAGTGCTGCTTCCCGTCTGTTTTTTAAGAAAATTCAGAATAAAATGCTTTGGGCCACGACAGGCAAAACCGCCGCTGAAATTATTGCTGAGAGAAGTGATGAGAATGCATCGAATATGGGACTTACCTCGTGGAAGGGAAGCGTGGTGAGAAAAGTCGACATTGGTACATCAAAAAACTATCTCAGCGAAAATGAAATCGACGAGCTAAACCGAATCGTAACGATGTATTTGGATTACGCGGAGGACCAAGCGAAACTACGAAACGCGATTACGATGCAACAATGGCTCGATAAGCTTGATGCGTTTTTAACCTTTAATGATCGTGCGCTTTTAACACACACAGGAAAGATGCGAATGGATGTTGCGAAAAAGCTGGCATCCGAAAAATACGAAATGTTTGATTCGAGACGAAAATTAGAAGCGGCTAATAAAGAAGATGAAGAAGACTTTCAAACCTTGGAAGAGTTGGCAAAAAAATCTAGGGGGAAAAAATGAGTCAACAGAAGCAGAACTCGAAGAAAAATTGTTCAAAGGTCTAACTGGGTTCGGGTGAACTGAACCCGTTTCTATACTGACCAGAGACCACGGATTTAAAGCGTTGGGCGTGTAGTGAATTTCCGGGCCCTCTTGATGAAGGTATTAAAAAATCTCAAATAGTTGTTGAACATTTTACTAAAAGCGCTGTCGCACATCTGTCCGGAAGACGCGCAAGTCGCACAACCAAGGCGAAAACACAAATGGTAAAAAGCCTTCGAATAAAATTCCGTCGGTAGGTAAGCCTGAGGCAGATATTGCTACCATCGCCGCTGCTAGTCGTTATG
>JAUTBZ010060883.1:0-18016 GCA_032361785.1 Lepetodrilus galriftensis
TGTAGTGTAGTACCCACCTCGACATCCCTAACCTTCTGTGTAGTGTTGTACCCACCTCGACATCCCTACCCTTCTGTATAGTGTTGTATCCACCTCGACTAGTGGTTTACCAATCTGGGCTTCTATCGTCTGTTATGGTCAACATCCTCAAGTAAGACAAGTTGGTTCACGTCGACAGTGTGTAGATATACTAGATATAATATAGGTGGAATCTACTTGCTGCGGGTAACAATATATTATGTTCTCGTCTTAGTTTTTTACAGTAAAGAAAATCAGGCAATGCGTAAAATGACTTCTCTTTTCTGTGAATTTCTATTGTTTAGATGACTGAAATTAAAAATTAAAAATTACTGCCGTCATTTGACAGAGTAACTGGAATGCGTTTGATGAAAGAAAATGAAGATAGTGTGTACATTTGTATAGGTATTCACACAATATTCTGTTTGAACACATATACAAATGTATATTTCATCAACCTCACGCCAGTCAAATGTGTCCAATGAAGTCATTTTGTTATGTCAGGCTTTTATAAAATTGACTGAGTGAATCAAAATTCACTGAAGATTTTAATAATCTTACACATTGCCTGATATTAGACATTGACGGTATATTTAAACATATTGTAGGCGCAAATGTTATCTTCAAATACTGAGTATGTCCATTTCTTTTCGGAAATAGGTAACAGATTCCCGCAGCGACGTTAACCTCCATAATCACTCACTCTCGGGTTATAGTTCACTTCTATGTAGCGTGGGCAGACACTCTTGCACATATGTATTGCATTTTTGTCTTTGACACTTCCTCAGACGTGACTAGATGTAATGTGTTTAGTTTGTCTAGAGTGGAATTAGCCTAACTTCCTTGCGCACTCCGCCTAATAAATATTCCAGAAGGTTGGCTGGTTCAGATGAGATATTGGAGTATTCCTGGATCACCTGTCTAAGATAATAATTAATCGCTCCAGTGGTTACAGGGAGCTCCAACTGCCTCCTTACCAGCATCAACACAACTGCCTCCTCATCACCCCAGCCAATACTGTCCGTGACTTCGCTTGGCCACTACTGCCTTCCACCTCGTCCTGCAGATTCTGACCCCTCCTCGCTCCTGCCCAATCACTTACCATACTGTAGCAAGTCTCCCGCACCTTCTACTTCTAGTTCCACCACACCTCTCCACCCACCACACCTCTACACCCACCACACCTCTACACCCACCACGCCTCCTCCTACGTGAGTGTCTTCACCAACTCACTGACGCTCTAGTGCAGGCAGTTCAACTCCGCAATTGCACTACCTGCCGTATTCCTAAACAAAAGAAAACGTGTTTAGCTAAACAAAAACGTGCTTTCGGTGATTGTATTTGCCGTGTTCGTTGACTGTTCAGGACGTGCGATGTCACCAGATCTTTATATTTATTCCGTGTTTCTTGTTTAGCTAAACAATTTTCTTTGCCGTCTGTGTTGGGCTTTAAGTAAGTGTCAGATATGGGTTGTAAATACGCATATCTTTTTCTACTGTTCAATGTGACGTGTGGGTGAAGAGTTCTGCTTGTATTCTGAAGACTCTACTCAGTAGCTCACACTCGTACCGCCCACATGGTCATCACGAATGTAAGGTCTTTAGGTTACGGTCGAGACATCCGTTCTGCTCCCTCCTACAGATGCCCGCCTTGTCTAGGTGTGTCTAGTCTGCTCGTGGTTCCCAGTGGTGACCAATGGGGTGTGCATAATGTAATCAGAAACAATTAGTCAAAGTAATACTCCTCATGTGGAAAACACAGATAGCTTTATACAGTTAACACCATGCGTGAATCTAGTGATAGCATCAGAGAGGAACATCGTGTGCCAGACTGTAGTTTATTAATATCGCAGCAGAGGTTAACAGTACATGCATTTACAATTACCGTCACATCACACCGCAGTTAAAGGCATAATATCATAGATATACTAGTATATGGTTGTTTTGGACTAGTTCTTAGTTAAAAATTCACTTGACATACATCATGTTTGTACTTCCAAAAATCTTTCCACCGCTGTATGATAGACACAATTCCAATTCTCTCTCTCTCTCTCACGATATTTTGAATCGAGTGTATTAACCAGCGGTCGTCAACCTAAATGTGGTCGTATATATTTTTACTTAATGGCTTAATTATATTAATGCAAAGGGACATAACTAAAGCATCTTTATTCATGCTAAAAGAATACGGACCACTGCAGCCCAGATTATCACTAGAAATCCCAAATCGTGTCATGTCACTCCTATTCTTAAGGCATTGCACTGGTTTCCGGTTGAAACATGGATTCATTTCAAGGTGCTATGCTTGGTGTATACATGTGTAATTAGCATGGCACCATTACATCTGTCCAACCTACTTGTACCATACAAGCAAAACAATCACTTCGATCTGGATACCTACATCTGCTTTACATACTACCATATAAACTCTGCCATTACGGAAAAAGATCTTTCTACACTGTGGCTCCTGTTCTCAAATACAACTCTCAGATACATTCAACAGTCTCAAAGCCCAACTAAAGACTCATCTTTTTAATAGGTTTTACCGTTAGACACACCCTTGTAGCACTTTGAGCATGCACATTGTGCATGGAAGCTAGCGCTGTAAAATATACATATTATTATTATTATTATTAATAATATTAGCTAAAACTGGTACGACTACATTTTCTAAGAATTCAAAGTGGTACGACTAGGTTTTCTTATAATTCCTTCATAGATCAGTTGATGCATCAAAGACAAGATCATTAGAGAAACGTTCCCTTTATTTATAACTTTATTTTATAACTATCGAGTGTTGGGGAACAAGTACATCAGTAAATAACTTTTGGGTGCATAAATTAAGAGGAAGTTGTCTCAGATATAAATTCGTTTGTCCATTATTTGGGTCAACCATCTGTGATAGTATTGGCTACTACTAATATCATTTTGGCTACTACTAATACATTACAGTTACCACCACATGAATCTACAACTACCATCGCATAAGTCTAATAATAATAATAATAATAATAATAATAATGGCTACGTATTACAATGCGTCAAATCCACCCCCTAAGGCATGCTCAAAGCGCTGCATTATTATCCCCCAGTCAATGGATCAGTGTACACTCAGTGTTTCCTTCTAAACTCTCTGGGGAGTATACAATAAAGTTGCCGCTGCCAGCGCCAGACGGTTACCATTCACATGATAAAGGCATCCTATCTTTAAGATCTCATCTACATTGTATCCCAATAGGCTATTAAAGTTTTATGAATCTACAATTGTCATCTACAGCGAGGGCGTGTTTATTTAAGTGTCACGCTTGTGATGCAGCGAAGAAGTGCATCCATGTACAGAAAAGGTATTGATAGAACAAGCGAGGCCCTAGTACGTCTAGAAGTCAGCACGTACAGACACGTTCAGACAGTGTCTTTATCTCTCTATCTCTCTCCCTCTCTCTCTCTCCCTCTCTCTCTCTCTCTATCTTTCTCTCTAACACACACACGCACGCACGCACATCACCACACACACACACACACACACACACACACAGAGTTAACAGTACATGAGTCTATAGTTACCACCACAGTATATTCTAAATTAACATAGACGCATGTATACCTGTGGACCGCACAACTACCTGTATGAACACCAATGTTTAGCTTGGTTAACAGGAAGTAGTGGTTGGACGCTGTACGTCAGACTTGAGGAACTTGTACAGTCCAACATCGTACAGTCGAATACCAAGCCCTGCTCCAAGTCCTCAAATACGTTCGTAATTGTCTAGAGAGTTCTCATCGCCGACATGGTTCATTGGTGGATTGATTAGTTGATTGATTAATGTGTTCGAGTCTTCAGACAGAATATAAATACATGTACATGTACTATATACTATTTGAGCTTTGACTGTAATATCATTTGATGTTACCCGTCCCTGTTTGGTCACATAATATAGCCGTTCATTTACCACACATTATATATGCCTGTATGCCAGTATAATTACCAGTTATGCTAACTATTAACTATTTTTGTTGTACATGGATGCACTTCATATGTATTGCACAAAGCAATACATGTATATTCCAGATGTTGCTTTAATATGTTAACTATAATGTGCGTCATCTGTTCTTGCACAACGTATTGCATGACATGATGTCCGTGTATTCAGAACTCATCATGTTCTGTCCTATGTGTATTGTGCTGCTCACTTGAAAGATATGCAGTGGGACATATTGCCAGACCTGTCTACAATCACACTGGCTTTATTACAGGGATACCAGTGCTGCGCTATAGCAGTGACACTGATTCATCATATTGCGCCTGCATCATTGTTCCTTGTTCCACCACCTTCAAATTTCCAATTTAACCCGTCGTCACTGAACACATTCAACTTCGCAGTATTAGAATCAAATGAGAACGTCATTGTCTGAATGTTTAATAATTCTGTGTTCTGTGTCCTGTGTTCTGTGCTTCTTGAAGTCGTACGCTGGATGAGCATGTAGGCTAGATCTCTCCAGATACACAGTCTGTTCATCGTAGGCTAGATCTGCCCAGATATACAGTCTGTTCATCGTAGGCCAGATCTGTCCAGTACACAGTCTGTTCATCTTAGGCTAGATCTGCCAAGATACACAGTCTGTTCATCGTAGGCTAGATCTGCCCAGATACACAGTCTGTTCATCTTAGGCTAGATCTGTCCAGACACACAGTCTGTTCATCGTAGGCCAGATCTGTCCAGACACACAGTCTGTTCATCGTAGGCTAGATCTGCCAAGATACACAGTCTGTTCATCGTAGGCTAGATCTGCCAAGATACACAGTCTGTTCATCGTAGGCTAGATCTGCCCAGATACACAGTCTGTTCATCGTAGGCTAGATCTGTCCAGACACACAGTCTGTTCATCGTAGGCTAGATCTGTCCAGATACAGTCTGTTCATCGTGTTCCATTGTCGCCTTGACAATGCAGACAAAGGCTAGAAACATCACAAGAACTAACATCACATATACTAACATCACGAATACTTACAAACATCACAGTTAAGAACATCGCACAGTTACGAACATCACATCGTTACGAACATCAAAGGTACTAACATCACAGGTACTAACATCACTAATTCTTGGTGAAATATGAAGTACTGTTTCAGTCTGTCCTGATGTATAGGAATCTATATTATCAAGAGATCACTGTGACATATGAAATAATAATACTAGTAATAATAATGATGGTATCTTTTAACATGGCATTCTTCTATACTAGGACTATACTGGTTACGGGCCTATTATCGCCTGAAATATGGACGTTTTCCTGGATATTTTTCTTAATACGATGGCACATGTATAGGTATAGTGCGACCTTATTGTATATTCAAAGTTATCTGCGCCACTTCGGTTACAGCTCGAGCGACGGCAGAAAACAGGGTGAAAATAGGCCTTTTTACGTCACTGGCAGGACCTATTATCGCCCCCATAAAACAGGACGGGGTGCGTAATCTTCTGGTGAAATCATTTAATTTTAAATTGGTATTTACTAATATATAATCCATATCTAATGCATGCATGGATGCAAAAGGTTTAATCACGTATTATAAAAACACACCGTTAGTTGTTTTGCCTAATGAAGTATTTTTAACATTTTGAAGCGATCTAAATGACAAACTAATAGAGCGATATTTTTGTACATCGTGTAAAAAAACATAAAATGATGTAGAGATTGATGGAAATTGTGCTACGCCGTAACTACATGAAAGGACAGTATGGCTGACGAAAAAAATATACACAAGCGATTTATAGTGTAGTCACGTGATCAACCCCCAGATATGTCATTTTGCAAATCTTATAAATTTTGAAGCTAATTGGAGTTAATAATCCAAGTATTGCTCCAATTATCATCTATTGGTGATTAGTAGGTGTTCTTTATTTAAATTATACCAGAATCCAAATCAATCACGAACGCGGAAGCACTACAGCGGGGGGTAGGCGATAATAGGTCCTGGGCAATAATAGGCCTGTAACCAGTAGCTAGGATACGTTTGTACCACAAAACTCCATTGGTTGTGGAAGATGTATATATACATCATAACATGCATGAAATCATCATTCTTCCACCTTCTCTTTTATCAATTCTCAGTAACGTTTAGGTCAACATTTTCAGGCACATGGCCTAGTCTGAAATGTCATCACTTGATGCATATTTTTGCCAACAAGGGTTTTGATGGAAATGTCAGTATCACCAACAAAAGTTCACAAGGATTGTAACATTCAAAAGTGGAAATCATTGCAGTGTACAAATGAAAATGTCAGCAATGTTGTGAAATCTTCTAGTTAACCCATGGTTTCTAAGAGAAACCTGATTAATCAATAATATTCCGCTGAAACCAGTCCATAGATGTATATCAAACTGAGAGTCAAAGTAAAGTCAGATATTGCGCTTTGAACTGCACAAATCAATCAGTCATAGATCTGAATACTCGACAATGGTGTTTTTGATGTGCCGACATATTATGTTTATAGCTGAAGATTCGCCCACAAACACATTGAAATGTCTTCTTCTTATGAACGGCTGTAGTATGATTCCACCTTGACCCATGACTGAGGAAGACCTTGGAACACTGGTCACAAGCGTACGTTCTCGATGCGGACACAGGGACACCATCCAAATGACCAACACTTCCATGAAAGCCTATTCCTGAAAGCACAAAGAAATCATCTTGGGTTCACTGCATTCTAGGCAACACAACATGTGCATTTCATACGTGGCATCAAATCTGCTATCACTGCGGGTTTGTCGTAAATAGCAGACACGACCTTTGGTGCGTGAGCAGATTGTAGCGATAGCTGTAGTCCTTTCCGCACGCACACGTGTATTTAACCTTCTTGTGAATGGCAGATATATGGTGCCATCGGGTGCCATAGTTTGCGAACACCTTCTCACAATGGGGACATGGAAACTGTTTTGAACGCGGAGTTAGAAGTGAACGATCAGAAGCACGTGAAGATTTATCAAATTGACCGTGTATTTCCTGTAGATGGCCAGCACTGAACTGGCTTGCACCAGAGGAGGTTTTCCAATTGCCTGCAAACACAAAGAAAGAGTCTGGTCTTTATACGAGTCTATTCTCCTGTCTAATCCATAATAGATATAAATATTGCACAAATAAACAAAACATAGCAAGCTAATAACTAAACTACAGCTCTCACTATTTGATAAAACAACAATTTGCATTACATGTCACAGGTTATGGATTGTAGACTTTCAAAGAGAAAATAAGGTAACTATTTATTGTGTCAACTTGTAGAGGTGATGTAATGTAGTTCAGATGTAATGTAGTTCAGTGTAGTGAACGAAATATTATTCAACAATCAGCAGTTCCAACGACTGGAATATACCGTACAGGACTTCCATTACAAGCCTTTCAAAAGATCTTGCCAATTCACCAGGTTTCTGTTCAATTTAGAGTTGCTAGAAATAACTATAAACTCGTGTATTTTCAAAATTGTATTCATTTCTCAGTTAAATGTCATAGAACATATTAAAAATTATGTATATAAAACCTCCATGACTGGATAGGTCAAGTGATAATGGACATGGATCCAGACAAATGTCTTCAATAGCAGTATGGGTCATCTGGAGGTTTTCGTATCACTACAGCTGTAGGCAGCGCTGCTTCCCACTTACGGCACTATTTCCTACTACAATATCAATGGATTGAAACTTAGGTAGTGGACCCGTTATACTTTGCGAGAGAGTTCTCCAAATGCAGGTCAAGATGGCAGGTCAATAGCTGCACAATGTTCTCGTATCACAACAGCCGCAGGCATAAAGAAAGATCGCACAATTTATAGTTTCTGTACCACAAAACTCACTCTGTAACAACCAAATACATGTCTACAGGTACTCCATCAGTGGTTCGTTAAAAGTACCTTGAAATGTTCTGTGAGCACGAGACACACACACTAAACTAAACAAGCTCCAACCATATCCATATAAACTATTCAATCTTTGCAGTGAAGAAGGAGCAGGTTTTCTGATGGGTCATCAGATTGTGCTTATAACTGTATGTTTTCCCACACGGACACGGATGCACCAAGTTCTTGTGTTTAGCACTGATGTGTCTCCATCTGGAGCCATCGCTAGAGAACATCTTCCCACAGTGGGTGCAGGGGAAGTTCTTTTGAAGGTACTCGGTAACAGGAACAATCTCTCTAAGCCCTTGAGTCATACTTGCAAAGTCCTCCCGTTTCGCTAGTAATGGATGAATCCTCAAATGGCCAGAACCTCCATAAAAAGTACTGTAAGCTCCTGAAAGCACAAAGAAAATAACGTCTAGTTCTAAAGTACCTCCAAGCTGCATAGTTTCCAATAGTGATAAGACTGACTAATGTGAAAGCTCATTCAAATATGTGTATACAATTTACAAATCTGACTGAATAAACTGCACCATTGAGATTCATTTTCAGATTATACCAATCTTACCCACATTTGACTTCTCGTAGTAAAGCATTTGCGATATAGCTCAGAAATGTGTGGCCGATTTGTCGTAAAATTCATCAGGACCAATAACTCCCAGATGTTTTACACAAATGACAGCTGTTAAAAGAACTGTCATTTTCAATCATGTCATCCAGCCTCAGATTTAAAAACAAAGGTACAATATCCATATTATGAAATACTGCACAGATCCAATATATCTCACACAAATATGTGACTATGTTGACAAACTTTATCTAAATCTAATAACTTTGTGTCTCAGTGAGAATTACTGATCAATCAGAGTGAACCTGACAAAAATTATCTTGTTATGAACACAAAGTTGCTTCTTGAATAATGAAAATAAACTGAACTAAAATACAACAATTTCTTTGAATTTTATTATTGATTACATCGCTCGTATAAAGATATAAAAACATGAAATTTCTACTAGACTGTAGGATACATTTAAAATTAGGAGAAATGAATCGGGCTCCCATGCCATGAATCAAATCAAATGTTTTTCAGAAATGTTCCAGTTGTCAGAAAACAATCAAATTGTACAGTGACATTATATCTAGACTTGAGCCCAAGAACACGAGTTCACGACCACCACCACCAGCTATGTATTGTTGCTATATGAACACGTCCTCTGATGGAACAGCAAGTTATAACTGTAGCCGTACTTCTTCCCACAAACACATCTATACTTCACTCCTTTGTGCTTAGCAGAGACATGATGCCATCTTCTGCTTGCACTGGCAAAGACCTGATCGCACTGTGTACACAAATACTGTTTATACGGAGCGTTCCGTTTAGTTCTGCCAGTGTTGTGTGCGAGCAGGTTATCTCCATGACAGCCCTCCTGCCAGGGAACACTCTGAAGCGACTGGGGATTAAAGGTCCTGCAGGTATAATGTCCTGAAAGAACAAAGGAAGTGTTCTTAGTTTCAATCTCCAGTTTCTGTCACCTATGAACACATTGCCCTGTCCAATCCGTAAAATCTTATCCGCATTTTATAGTATGTTCATCTTGTGTACGTGTCACTTGTCTGTTGAAAATGTGCCCCATTTCTAAGAACGTAACCAGAACATAAAGATGTACGGTACTCATGCACCAATGTCTCAATGGTATCACAAGACACGAGACACACCTGACCGCAAGACCTAGCAGCAGCATTATACTTGACCTTTCATGCCACATGATATGCTATGTTCCTTAAGACTCTGTTTATATTGGTACACCTTCCCACAAATGCACACATATTTGATCTGGTCGTGAATTGCCTTTACGTGGTTGTACCTTGCCCCGGAACTGGCAAGCACTTTGTCACATTTGGGACACGGGTAGCTACTGGCACCACCACGAGGTCGTACAGCACGAGGCGGGACTATTGTCACATGGTGTAGGGACGGAATACGAGGATTCGAGTTAGTAGAATAGGACACCAACTCTTCATGGCCTCTCCCATACACAGGAGCTGAATTTTGACAGAAAGGACCATAGTGCCGAGACCGACCTGAAAGTAACAAAAAGTCAACTGAGAGAAACTTTCCACAAGATCATATATTTCTGGGAATCATCAAGTATGAAGGAAATAGATTCTCTTATTGGAACTAATGGTCATGCTTAGAGTTTTGATGTGTCCGTTTGATCATGACTTCACAAATAGCGAACTCAAATGTTGACCTTTCTTCAAATACTATACTATTTTTAGATCTCTCACATTATTGGAGACAATTTCCTTATCTGGTAAAAATACAAGGGTGAAAAATTCATATATCTCTTAAAAGAATTGCAGACTGTCATCCTTATTCAGTTGCCATGTAACAAATTCCATCGAACTATTTTAAGACATAAAGACCAAAAAAAGATAAATGGATACATGATTTATTCTTTCAATAGCTAAGTGATAGGACACAATGATCTGTGCCTTACAACAAACTGTCAACATAAAAACTATCTCTCAAGATAGATATAGATATATTGTTTAAAATAATAGAAAAATCTAGAGCAGACATCTACTGCAAAACCAGGGTTAGAACTTAACTTTAAAACATATTCGCCTGAATAATTATATAAATAAATCCGTAGGATACCTTTAAGATTAGGAGAAATGGATCAGGCCGCCGGCCGAGTGGGAACTTCTATCCCTGCAAGACTATATACAAACAAACTAATATAACTGATATCAAAAGTAATTTATCCAACTATCTGCCAATATATTGGAGGTTAAAACTTAAATGTTCATGTGCATCATACTAATATGTCGGTGCTTAGTAAGCAAGAAGAGCTGGGTGTATGCATCATCACCTTTATTCTACAGCATTTTGATATTCTTTGATGCCACTGCCAGTCCACTCATCATTTAACCCAGCACACAGCTGTCAGATTCAACAAGAAAATTATATAAGCAAGCTTCAAAAACATTCTCCATAGTATACAGTAAATAGTGTCCTAGTACATAACAGTAAATAGTGTTCTACTACATAAACAGTAAACAATGTCCTACAACAGTAAACAATGTCCTACTACATAAACAGTAAATAGTGTCCCACTACAAAATGTGCTTGTAATCTTTGTTCCAAGTGTTTCACGTTGCACAATGTTTCATGTTACACAAGTGGTCAGTCAGTCAAACAGACAATCATGTTCAGTACTTATCAGTTGGTAAACCAACTGCTGTCAAGTGACTAACACACTTTTTCTGATGATTAACGAGTGGGGTTTGATACTTGTATCTTTTCCCACATTCGCAGACAAGTTCAATGTGTTCGTGGATTCTCTTGATATGTGCGTTCAACTCTCCACTTTTAACGAACATTTCTTGACATTGGGGGCACTTGAACGGGTTCAAACTGGTTGCTCTTGTCGTTTGATATTGAGTAACTTTCATTGGCAGAGGAAGTGACAGGATGGAGCTAGCGGTAGTACTATCGATAAGTGTCTGTGATTGGCTACGCCGTGCTCGGGTGAAGCTACAATAACCTGCAAGGAAAGTAAAACAGATTGTAATGCTCAGATTTTTGGATCATGTATTTCCTAGTTAAGTTATTGTTTCAATGTTTACCAATTCACTTGAACAATACAAATGTATTCACAAATATAGCAGCATACAACTGGAAGCCCAATGTCTATACAATAAGTTGTGAAGTGTTCATATTATTGTTTTACGTCACAGCAGGAGTATTTCACTGTAAAACAAACTCTTAACATGACTAGTATTCTAAAACGGCAGCCAAATGGCTGACCCTTATACTGTTTAATTTTTCGGCAGCAGAGTCAACATGATTTTCTGTATTAACAAGTTCACAAAATTAGTAATAACAAAATGCCATTGCACATGTTGTTGGTAAAAGCCTAGTCAATAGATTTCAGTACATCCTAGACACAACAAGTACACAATCAAATATTGTCTCACATTTTTAAATAAAAAATTCATATTTAGGCTTGGAACTTTGATTATTAACTGTCATATTGGAGGTTACAGCAGGAGGAAATCTACAACACCTATAACATAGATCCTAACTTGCCAATTTTAACAGATTCAGCAGATTCACCAATTTCCACACCTTCGATATGTAAGAGATTATTATTCGCCAAACAAAAATTAACATGAGCCTAAGGAAATCCATGTCAAGATGAGATCAAAGCACCATACCCAAAATGTATCCACACTCGTACACAAACACCAATGCTTGGTACAACTGACTTAATGCATGTACAACATCCATTTGCAGTCAAACAGGCAGCAAACTTTGATGCCATGAATGATTACACCTCGTAAGAAAAATCAAAACCAAATAACAGAGAAGTGTTGTAACATTTACCCAATCACAAACGAGTGTTTTAACATTTAACCAGTGCTTATTTAATGTCAAGAAACAGTTACGGAACATTTAGAACTTTTCCTGTTCCTGCAGACTAAAGACTTTGATAATGATACAATCATGGTAGATGTACGATAAAACAATGAAGAGTGATGGAGAACTACTGGTCCACGAGACACATTGTAAGCAATATCGGCATTATGGATGTCGTTATGGTGGAGTCGATCTCACAGTGTACTCATCAGGCAGTTTCAAAGTAATACAATCAGATGGTGACAATCATTCATGAGTCGGTCTCACAGTCTACTCATCAGGCAGTTTCAAAGTAATACAATCAGATGGTGACAATCATTCATGAGTCGGTTGTAAAGTTCCAGTATGCAACAATCATTCATAGCTGCGTATTTAAAAGACTCAGGAGACCCTCGGCTAGACAACAGTTAGTATTTTCTTGCATACCGTTCCTTATACCGACAACTGTAATTAATTACACCAAAACATGTGCATTAATATCAGGCAATAAAATTTAGTAAGAGCATTCTAGGAAAATTTTGCAAAATAAGGTGACAAACTGATAATTTCACTTGTAAAAATGTATTTAACGTAATCAAGCACAGTAGGAATTATCTTCACTGGAATATTAATGTATGGATCGTTTCCTTCCTTGTGGTTAAAGCAGCAATGTTAATGCGTTTACTCTCTAGGTCAAAGTTCCAACTGCCCTGCATAATAGTTCAACATTCATATTATCTATCTATTCATTATTTAACAGCTTTGATCATCACAGATTATAATATCACTATCAATTACTAATTGTTTGCTTGGAACTAAACATGAGAAGTACTTTAATATCATATTTTAATTAAATGATAATTTGCAAAGAATTGTTCATAAAAAAATGTGTGCCTTATTTTGCAATATTTACCTTTCCCTACATTGTGAAGACTCCCTACCCCAGGCCACAGTTGTACAGGCGGTGGGTGCATGCACTTACCTTGTGATGTCAGCAACGTCGTCCTCTCCATCTACTGTGGCACTGGGTGTGTCAACATGGCAAGTGACATGATGGATTTTTACTGCTGATAATTTAATAATGTATTGTTTTCTTCAAATAATGTTAATTATTCATATTTAAACGAGGCACACAAATCCATCATACCACTAGCAACATTACCAAATTATCTTTATTCATAATGATTTTAGTCAAAACATGTATGCATTAACATTGTGTGCAAACAAACTATTTACAGGGATCAAATTATCAAAAAGAAAAGATACAAATTACTCAATAGTGGCAAGATTAAATAATTTGATCAGTAAAATGTTATGTTTTTCCAAATATTCACTTTTAAAAAAAACTACAAAATCAGTTATTCAGTTGATATACCTTTTCACCATCCCCACAATGAACTTGTTTGCACACATAGCACCCATGTCCACAAATATCAGTTTATTTCAATAAATAAGAATTCATATATTAGTTTTATACACTAACAGTTAGATCTTACGACTCAATTTCATAATTTTCTCAAGTTTTCTATTGAATAATTAGATGTTTGTAGACATGTACAGTGGTAATGCCACAAGTGAACTGATGAAGGTATCTAGAGAATAATTTGTGTGGGTCATATTTACATCACAAAAACCAAAGTCAACTTTATCAATGGCATTACCACTGTGAACAGTGCAAAATATATTTAATAATATACTGTTTGAAACAGTGCTTGAACATAAATACAGAGGTGAGAATTTTGTTTACTAGTATATTACAAATATTGTCAATTTAGCAAAAAACATATAAATGAGTGTATGGAGTTTAACGTTGTTACAGGAATTAATCTTTTACCCATTTGCGATGATGCAAAAACATTTGACGTTTCATCTCTACAACCGTCGAAGTATACACCTATGACAGTATTTATAATTTTTATGCAAAACATTTTAACATAAAATCCACAAATATATATTCACAAAACACCCATTAACTATTTATTCAACCATAACTTTCTCAACGGACACTTATGTTCAAACACGGTACAAAATGTGAATATTATGAAAGTTAATCCAAAAAGAAGACATGATGTGGTAATGGAGTTTCACCAATGCTCTATCATAAACCTAAGCTTGTGCAGATTACTTCCCAGGGAGTTGAGGTGTAAACTGTGTATCAAATAGGGTAATAAGTGTAGTGCTTTTAAGCATGTACCAAGGAGTAGTAACATGATAAGGAAATACACATTTTTACTGTAGTATTATATCCAGACTGATCAAGGGGAAACAACTCAAGGAGGCCTGACAATAAATGTGAACTGTATTTATTTAAATTGAAAATTCATGTTCCATATTATTGGATAAAAATCGTAGTTGACGATACACAAGAGCTTGGCCCTGTTTATGGCCCGAGTAGTGACAATGCATCGCATATATACTTACTTCACCAGCCATAATCAAGGGTAGAGGAGTAAGCTGTACTGTCAACTCTATCGAAAGAGAAATCTCAAATTTCTCCTCAAAAAGTAGATCAAAAATCAAAATGAACCTCCCTGAACAGACAAGATACTGCTTTGTTTTTCAGCTTGAATCCGCTGTCATTTTGCATGTATGATATCGGAATAATTCAATAATTACAGGATTCAAATACAGCAATGTAGACTCTAGATAGGAAGGTCAATTTTGATTTGTGATGTGCTTTTCTAGAATTGAGATTTCTCTTGCGACAAAGTTGGCCACATATCTTGCTCCCCTATCTTTCATAGGACGTGAAGTTTATATAGCAGAGCAGTATCATTACCCGGACAAACAGGGCCAACACAGGAGGAGGTAATCTATATTTGTAATAGTTTAATCTTTAAAAATATTTGCATTATATCATTTTAGGGGTTTTGTAGCAATTTTTTCATCCAATATTCCACATCGTGTCTTCATAATTGGATACTTCCAATGAAATATATTCAGAATAATAATTACCGTCGTTATCTATTTCTGCGTCGTTTTCATATTCATCGTTTTCATCTTGGAACACTAAATAGTCATCTGCACTTTGGTCACCGTGGCGACTTCGTTGACTAGGACCGGCTTCGGAATAATCTGGCACATGTGGAACATTTTGATGGAAAGACGAGGTCGAAGATGCTGGCGATTGAGAATGCGATGACTGTTGATTGAATGAAAGTCTGTCTAATGCTGCTTGGGAGGTCTGTGTATGAGGAATATTTGATGAATAGTCTATTTGCATGTACGATGAATCTTTTTCTTCTTTTGGAACAACATCATCGGGTTCTGGATCTGGTTCTATTTCTATCAAATCAAGATCTTCTGGTTCTTGTTTCACATTGACACGAGAATCACTGGCATTTCTTGATTGCAAGTGTTCAGAATTATGCAAATTGTTTTGGTGAATAGTGGGGCTTCTTCTAGAGTCTGTTTTTCTGCTTTTATGGGGTGGGGTTTTGATTGTAGCAGAATTATGCAGTCTTTTGGCAGGATTCGACACAGGCACAGGAGAGTCTGACAATGAAACTTCTTCAGCATAAAATTGTTCTTGTGGCATGAGCGAGCGATCCACATCAAATATGGAAAGTTTTAACGTTTTGCATTCACTTTTTGAGATCATGCTTGCATCGGATGACACACCATCCACTTTAAACGTCAACTTATTTGATCTCAACACAACCTGAACGCTTGCATCTTGTGTTGTGCCATATGAATTTACACTGGCTGGAAATTCCAGGTTTGAATGTGGACCTCTCTTCATAGTATTGAAGAGCTCACACAAGTCCACAGGGATTGTGAATTCTAACGTTTCAATAAACATTGTTGCAGTTTGTAAGATTGCAAACTTCAGCTACGTTAAACACATTGGCTCCGACACATTACCCCTTGGTAAAAAATATGTTCAGTACAATGTTTACTACAATGGCTTAGACGTAGCTTTATGCAAATGAGGTCGAATGTCTCATTATCGCCAACGGATCTACTTAGTTTGGTTTTTTCGTGGCGATATTGCAATAATTAAACGCATATTATGCTCAATAAATACATGTGAAACCACAAAGAGTCAGTGTTCATCAAATACGCGATCTAGTCGGGATGTTTTTTCTTTGCATTCCAAGACAGGTGCCCGACATATTATTCAGGAAGCCATTTGCGCACGAATTCTTATTGTAAACTCGTATTTGCGCAGATGACGTGGACCCACATGCACATGACGCGCGGTGAGGTTCGGATCCGCGGGGATATGTCGGTGTGAGGATTTCACAACTAATACTATTATCCTAACAACAAACTACACTACGTAAACCTATGTGGACGGCGCCTGATAGACTGTGTAAACGTAGATTGTGCACCATAGAAACGTCTGTCATCAATTCCATATGAAATATTATAAGTTTGTTGACTCACAAAGTAATACACATTCACGCTAAGGTGTTTACTATATTTTCTGCGATATGTTGGAGATTATGAATGATCGGTTGACAGAAAATAAATAAATTGTCAATAATAAAGTCGGCCTACGACATACATTGTTCCGATTTGAATGCTTGACATTTCAATAGATCTAGCAGTAATTGATATAAATAAGACATTTTGTTATTAATACATATTTACCACAACCAATCAGTTTGGCATTGACTTTGTGTCAACCATTGTATCTAATAGGTATTGTATAGAAATTTAAGTTGTTCAAACATCAATAATTTTGGGAAGTGAAGAGGCATATATTAATAATATTAGGACTACTATAGTAGGCCTATAGATGTATATTATCATTGTTTTTTAGGAGTAATATAAAACATCTTTAAATTAACCTTTGCAGTAGCTTTCTTTCTGGTAGATTTCCATTAACGTGTCCATAATAGAAGCTATGTATAATCCATGTATAAACCTAAATTCAGTATGCATTGAAATTGTGTGATTGGTAGGCTATGCGTTAGGTTTCCGCGAGGCATCAACGACAGCGGACCTAACGTTTCATGTACATTAATCCATTCGAAGTACATGTAGGCCTATACATAATTTATGTAGCCTATGCCTAAATTAAGAATAGTAGGCCTAAGTTGTAAGTATACGTCCTTGTCTAGGCCACTTACCGGTAGGATCTGATGGTACCGATCTGATGATATCCTAATTTAAAAAAAAAAAAACCACAATATTTATGTAAGTGTTGTGTGTGGTAGCCCCCTATACATAATATAGTTCAGCGGTTTATTGGCTGTATACTATATATCAGATATAATACGTTATATATAGCTACTATAGACTACATTGTACTATACATATATTTTCCACACATTCGGGAATACAATAATTTAGTATATGTGGATGTATACGCATGTTTTCTTAGACCCGATCAGAATATTCGGTAGGTTTCCATTAGATTTGCAATACATTTATTTCCCCATGATATATGAAGAAAGTGGAAAGGCATTTGGTTAGCATGCAGGGCTTGACTCAAATTCAACATACGCACATACTTTCATTCGTGTCATTTAGTATCTTTATGAATAGTAATGTTAAATTTCCCGTTGAATGACTTTTAAAAATACTTTTGAATGATAATTAAAACTAGTCTTACTCTGATATGAAATAGGGGCCTATCCCTATGTAGGCTATATCAACACTCGTTGCCTTAAATTAACAATTAAAGGCATAATATCACAGATATTTATGGTCGTTTGGGCCTAGTTCTTAGCTATACAACTGCAAAATACATT